>NW_024121455.1:6462841-6613524 GCF_016745375.1 Pimephales promelas
AAAAAAAAAAGAGTTTCTTCTTGCAATTGTTCTATAGATTTAGCAGTCTCCCCCCTCTATTCTGACCATATCTCAACATGGTGAGGGGGTGAACAGTTAAGTAATGGTCTGCCTACTCGGGCTCTTCCATCAGTGATGAAGGTGCTCGCACCAAAGTATTACCTAGGGTGTTATGCTAGGTAGAAAGGCCTTGCAGGACCCTGAAAATGACTGGCCAAGTGGGCTAAGGAAGAGACTGCAATGGTGGCTACAACTCGGCACGTCACGATATTGTCGAAAAAAAAACACCGCAGCGGAGCAGTCACAAGTCATTGTGGAGGTGTGTTCCCATCTTGGGATCATTTCCGGCCAGCTTGCTGTGCCAGTAGTCACCAGCCTGCACGTATCAGGTCCTGAGCTTGCTGGCAATGGTCATTGTTGGAAGAGAGAGTGGGATCGGTCACACAAGCTTTTACCACTATAATCCATTCATTGTGATGGTATGTTACAGACGCCAAGTCCTGCAGCTTGGGCAAGTGGGGACAGGTGCAGGTGGAGGACACCACTGGGAGCACTTAGTCACAAACCTGCAATGGGTGTGATGGTCGTCTGATGCTGACCTAGAACAGGTGACAGAGCAGCCATTTTTAGGGATGCTCTCTTCCAAGGAAGAAGGGGCTAGAAAAGCATCTTTAAACATCGCTCATTCCACTCACTCTGCTGGTTCACTGCGACCAGCTGAGTATCCAATTCTGCGGTAGACAAAAAGTAAATGGACTGCATTTATATAGCGCTTTCATAGACCCAATGGCCACCAAAGCGCTTTACAATTTGCCTCACATTCACCCATTCATACACTCATTCACACACCGACGGCGTTGTCAGCCATACAAGGCGCCATCCAGCTCGTCAGGAGCAGCTGGGGTTAGGTGTCTTGCTCATGGACACCTCGGCACTTTATCAGGTGGAACCGGGGATTGAACCACCAACCTTTTGGTTTGTAGACACCTACATGAACCACTGAGCCACTGCCGCCCCATACAAAAGATAAAGACTAAACTGCACCTAACCTCTTGGAATGTGCACACACTTTTGGAGAAGTGCAACCTCATGGCCTGTCGCCAAGGGTGATGACCTTGCAGCTGATGCTCAAGAATGGCAACAGTGCTGTCTTGATTAGTGCATATGCACCCACAATGACTGCCAGTGATGACCAGGAGGAGTGTCTTTCTATGAACACCTTCACACTGCCTTACGTTCAGTGCCTCATAAGCACCGGCTCTTCCTTATGGGAGACTTTGTTGCGCGTGTGGGACGTGATGTCATTGCATGGCCAAAAGTCTTGAGGCAACATGAGCTGGCGATCACATCCTTCTTCTAGAACACGTGGCAACATCCTTGATCAAAGCACTGGCACGTGTTGGATTACATAATCACCCGGCAGGAACATCTCAGGGAGGTCCATATAACTCGAGCCATGCAAGGCACAAGCTGTTGGTCTGACCACTGATTGCTGGATAGTGTAACGTCTCTAGACTTAGCTCCATCTCGTCGACATAAAGCCAAAAGGTTGAAGCGACTGGATGCTTCTAAGCTTCGTGTTGACTCTTGCCATATTAACTTCCGTCATACTTTCAGACAGGCTCAGCACCTTGGCAATCAAGCTGCCATTAATGTTGAGGAGACATGGTCCAAAACCAGGAATATCACATACAAGTCCTCGGTTTCACCACATCCAAACATAAGGATTGTTTAGATGATTAGGATGTTGTGCAAGCCCTGTTGAACACCATGCACACAGCTCACTTGGTGTGGCTTAATGATAAATCCAGCACTGTGAAATATGAATGTTAGCCAGAGGAGAACTGGCCCCTGACTGAGCCTGGGTTCTCCCAAGGTTTTTTTCTCCATCCAATCTGATGGAGTTTTGGTTCCTTGCCACTGTTGCCTTGCTTTTGGCTTGCTTAGTTGGGGATATTTAATATTTAACAATTTTATTGATCTGTGTTGTACTACTTTCATGTTATCACTGTGAAGCTGCTTTGATACAATCTGTATTGTGAAAAGCGCTATATAAATAAATGTGACTTGACTTGACTTGAAAAAGTCAGCATATACTCAGGCAAGAAATGCAGCACAGACCCACCTGTGTGAAATGAAGAACAGATGGTGGCAGTCAAAAGCAGAGGAACTTCATTTTGCTGCAGACGGATATGATATGATGGCATTCTATCACAGTCTAAAGCCAGCCCTATGTGCCCTTGAGAGCTGGCTTAACACCTGTACATGCCATTGAGGGAACCCTACTTTCTGACAAGGCTGAGATCCTCAGAAGCTGGGTCGATCATTTTCACTTGGTATTGAACCAGCCAGTTACTTTTGATGACTAAGTGCTTGGCGACATAGCGCAGACCTGGACGATATTCGTTCCGGGAAGAAGTCGCATGAGCCATTAAGCAGATGCCCTGTGCCTCAAGATTTTAAAGGCGCATAGATTGTTCACATTTAAAAGTGCAAGTGAGACAGAGTCTGCTGTGACAATCATCATGGCATCTCGTTGGTCTACATTGCAGACAAAATTTTGTCATGAATTCTGCTGAACCGCCTCCAACAGCACGTTTATGACAGTGACATCATCCCGGAAAGTCAGTGTGGATTTGCTAATGGACCAAAGAAAACTGGGGATAACAAATAAGGATCGGAGCTTAAAATTGAAATTTTTTCCAGGTGTCTTTGTCACTCTCTCTCATTCAAATGGGCAGTCTGGGTGACCATACACGGTAAGATCGGTTGTAAATATGGCAGTGTTCTATTTGGTAGTGATGTAGGTGGCATCTATGAATTGACCACATGAAAGCCTTCGACTCAGTTTCGGGCTCTGGCTCATTCTGTATAAGATTGGATGCCCAGAGAAATTAATTAACATTGTCCGTTTATTACATGATGGCATGCTCGGTCAGGTGCTGGATGATGGCAAACTGTCTGATCCATTTGGCATCTCCAATGGCACCAGACAGGGCTGTGTGCTTACCCCATGATTCCATGATGCTGTCCATAACTTTTAATAAACTGTGACATGGGCATTCCAATCCAGTACCATACAGATGGCTGTGTCTTCAAACTACACATGCTTGTGGCTTGTACAAAGACACATTCACCAGTTATCTGCTATCTTGCTAGCATTCTTGCAACTTATTCGGCAGCAGACTCCGACATCAGTGCCCGCATCACAAAAGCTAGTTTTGCCTTCGGTTGACTGTCCCACACATTCCCTTAGGGATCATGCGCTGTGGTAGCGCATCAAAGCATTCTCGAGTATTAATTTGCAGCTATAATTCATGTAGGTGATTTTGAATTAATATTTTATGTCGATATACAATGGTTACATTCTATTAAAACTAATCGTGCTATTGATATATTAAGACAACTGACTCTATAGAACAATGCCAAGGAAAACGTCTCGGTTACGTATGTAACCCTAGTTCCCTGATAGGGAACGAGATGCCACGTCAAGTGCTGTGGGAACGCCCTTGCGTTGTGCGTCATGAAGCACGTATGGAATCAGCCCAATGGAGAGATGGAACGTCAAGGTGGGTGACATCATCGACCAGGAAACTATAAAGCACCCCAAAAACACAAGTGCATCAGCTTCTGATAGGCCTAAAGGAGCTCTAATGGGAGTGCCAGGAGTATGGCAGAACGTCACAGCGTTTCGTTCCCTATCAGGGAACTAGGGTTACATACGTAACCGAGACGTTCCCTTTCAAGGGAACTTTGAGCTGTGTCAAGCGCTGTGGGAATGCGAAAACCCACGCCGCCATAGGACCAAGTGACAGTCATGTGAGGCTAGCACACAGAGGACAAGAGCACCTGTGCCCCAGGGGTAGAACTTAAGTCTAGATCATAGAACTTAATAAATATATGAGGTGAGGACCACCCAGCCTCATCACAGACATCACTCAAAGATACTCCTGACAATAAAGCTTTAGTAGCAGCCATACTCCTGGTAGAGTGGGCTAGTACAGCCAAAGGTGAAGGCTGACCAGTCAACTCATAAGCAAGTGAGATAGCCTAGACCACCCACTTGCTCATTCTCTGTTTAGACGCAGGACACCCTTTTCTGGATGGCCAAAATCACACAAATAGTTGTTCTGATTTCCTCCACAGGGCAGCTCTGTGGACATAAGCGTAATTGAGGAATTGACGAATGCCTTGAAGCCTCCTGCATTTGGTGAAAGTCCAGGGAGATAAAGCTAGGCCAAATGGAAGAACCCTGCGTTGGTACGCCTCGCCCCCTAAGGCAAACCTCAGGAACTTCCTGTGTTGTGGAAGGATGGAAATGTGGACGTATGCGTCCTTTAGATCTATCGTGACAAACCAGTCCTCGGATCTGATTTGTGACATGATCTGCTTGATAGTGAGCATCTTGAATTTCAGCTTCCCTACCAAGCAGGACCGTCTACGCCCCGGCATGAAGGTGGGGTTGGCAGAACGGCCCCCTGAGGGCACAGAGAAAGAATGGGCACCGTAAAGAGAGGTGAACTTCTTTCCGCATCGGTGGGGACCACCCTCAGCATCCTGATCGCCTGGGCATCAGGATTTCTTCTTAGCCACAGCCTTCTTAGACAATATCACTGTCCTCACATCAGGTCTATTGCTAGAAGGTTTTGGCTGAGAGTGCCGCGCCTGAGCCCACTGTCTAGCAGGGGGAGCACGAGACGCGACACTCTGCTTCTGCTGTGCTCTATGTTTTTGAAGCTTCAAAGGGATAGTTGCCTAGACTGTCAATTGAGGGACAGAAATTACTCAAATTTCATTAAAGAGATCTTGATTTGTGTATCAAAGACGTAAGAAAGTCTTGTGGGCTTTTAAAAATGAGGGTAAGTAAATAATAAAAGAATTTTCAGTTTTTGGGTGAACAATCCCTTTAATAAAAGACTGTGGCCCAAACCTCATCAGAACAAGTGAATCTCAATGCATCTTGGGTACATTTAATCCTGCACTTAGGCTTACATGCACTTGTGCATCACCCAAGATGTGTTGTTCATGCCTGGAATTAACATGCAACTCTGTGGCTGAACAGAATGGTTCCTGAGAGAGAGATGTCATTAACAGCCCATTCTCATCCCAAGGTGTCATCCATGCGTCAACATCCGACGCACATGGCACCCTCTAGCTTCAATATGAGACGGGCCTCCTAGTGGTCTAACCCTAACCCTACCCCAGACCTAAAGCTACCTGCGTCATCTTACTGACGCTAAAGGTTGCCATGTGCGTCAGATTTAGACGCATGGTCAAAAGCGTGAGTTAGATGACGCCCTAGGATGAGTGTCATCTAACTGACGCTAAAGGTTGCCATGTGCATCGGATTTAGACGCATGGTCAAAAGTGTCAGCTAGATGATGCCCTAGGATGAAAATGCGTTGTCATTAATTATCATGTGTAACTTTTTAAGAAGAACTTGGTGAGAATACCGCAGCTAAGCTGGAAAGGCTTCTCCAGAGACCTTGAAGGACCCGATGAATCAGGTTATACTATTGTTCAGAATAAGATTATCTATACATGTTCATGCATTTTTTGCGGAAGTTGTCACATCTGTTATTTAGAATGGGGCAGCGATCTTGCATTGATTTGTCTCCTACTTCATTTGATTTCACCATCACCACAAGGCTGCAAGAGACCTGAAAAGATGTCCTCATACTTATAAGCTGAAAAACACCTTGTCATCTTCAAAAAGGAAAATTTCTGTCACTACCTATTGTCTGCCTCAAAATATTACCAGCTGGGTTGATTGCATTGTGAAAAACTAATAAGAGCTGAATTTGAGTGTTATTTTTGTCTCTATTTTTGGGACTAACATACAAGAACACTTTGATTGCATTGAATATAAAGCCATGCCTGCTTGGCTCGGTGAACAAAAAGGAAGCTCATTCATGTATTCTACAAATAATGAAAAAAAAAAAAGAATTTAAAATACTTGTGTGACGATCTGCGGCTGGAGTGCCCGCTTGAGCCTCTGGGGGGCACTCCTTCCTAGTTTATTGTTTCATTCATGTTTTACCCTGGACTGATTATGGTTTATTTCATGCACCTGTGTTTTATTATCTTGTTTAGTGCACCTGTCTTAAGCCCGAGTTTTCCCTTTGTTCGGGGCTCAGTATTGTGTGTATAGTGTCTGACTGCTTCGAGTGTTTTTCTAGTATTTCCTAGTTTCCTTAGTATTTCCTAGTTTCACGGTTCCTGGACTCTCTGCCTGTATCTGGTCTTCCCATTTGTCTAATCCCTGCATTGTTTGATCGCTGATCTGGACTGCTTACCTGGTTTTGACCCCTGCCTGTTTCCTTGTACCGGTCTCTGGATTCTCCTCTTTAATAAAGCCTGCATTTGGATCACCTCTGTCCATGTTCCATGTGCAGTTTCATGACAGAATACTGAGCCACTACTGATCCAGCGGCCGAGAGGAACACGGACCTCGCAATGGATCCCACAGCACAGATCGTATGCCTCCGCCAAGGAGAACGTCCTCTCAATGTTTTTGTGATGGATTTTTTGAAGCTCTCTCATCAGTCCTACTTGGATGATTTTTGTTTAATGATATTCTTTCGGGGAGGACTGTCTGAACTGCTCGGCTCTGATATACCGTTTCCGAGTCCAAACTGGACTCTTTCCCAATATATTGATCTGGCCTTTTCCATGAGCGGTTCGCTTTTTACTGTGGATTTTTTGGAACTTTTGCTTCACAGAGGACCCGACGATTCGGCATTTTACAAGGTACCCACTGAATCCACGCATCTAGAGTCTCCCGGTGAACCAGCGCTTCACACGTGCTCCGCCGAGTTTGCGCTACATGAAAGCCCAGTTGAACCAGCACTTGGTGAGGAGTCCCCCGAATCCACGCGACATGTGAATCCTGTTGTTCTAACACTTCACGTGAGCTCCGTTGCATTCCTGCCTCAAGAGTTTTCCACTGAGCGCGTGCCAGCCGAGTCAAGTGCCGGGCCGAACGAGTCAAGTGAGTCAACGGCCGAGTCAAGTGAGTCAAGTGTGTCCAGGTCCAAATCAAGTGAGTCAAGTGTGTCCAGGTCCAAATCGAGTCAAGTGAGTGAATCTCCAGTTCAAGTGAGCGCTGAATCTCCAGTTCAAGTGAGCGCTGAATCTCCAGTTCAAGTGAGCGCTGAATCTCCAGTTCAAGTGAGCGCTGAATCTCCAGTTCAAGTTAGTGAGTTGTCCAGCCCTGTGACGCGCCGCCGCAGGAGGAGGAGAAGGAGGACTCGTTCGGTTCGCCAGGCCCCGGTGAGCGTGCCCAGACTCCTCGCCCTGCCGGCCCCGCCTCTGCGCCTCGCCCTGCCGGCCCCGCCTCTGCGCCTCGCCCTGCCGGCCCCGCCTCTGCGCATCACCTTGACTGCGCCCTTCAAGCTCCGGGAGACCTTTCCTGAACCCGTTTACCATCCAGAGGTTCCTCCCGTGAATTTTCCCAAGTATTTTTTTTGGGGGGGGGGCACTAGGTACTCTGCGGGGGCCATGGAGGCGACACTGACATGGACCGCACCTGAGTCTGCTCCGCCCTCGTCTCTGCCTGAGCCTGCTCCGCCCTGGGCGCCATCACGTCCTGCTCCGCCTTGGCCACCATCACATCCTGCTCCGCCCTGGCCGCCATCACGTCCTGCTCCGCCCTGGCCGCCATCACGTCCTGCTCCGCCCTGGCCGCCATCACGTCCTGCTCCAACCTGGCCGCCATCACGTCCTGCTCCAACCTGGTCACCCACGCTCCGCAGCCCAGGCCCGCCTTGCCTGTGTCCTGGTTCCGTTCCCCTGCACGGGCCTGGCCCTCCGTCCCTCCCCCGGGATCACCTTCACTCTGCCCCCCGCCTGGATCGTTCTAGGAGCGTCTGGAAGCCGCTCCTTAGAGGGGGGGTTATGTGACGATCTGCGGCTGGAGTGCCCGCTTGAGCCTCTGGGGGGCACTCCTTCCTAGTTTATTGTTTCATTCATGTTTTACCCTGGACTGATTATGGTTTATTTCATGCACCTGTGTTTTATTATCTTGTTTAGTGCACCTGTCTTAAGCCCGAGTTTCCCCTTTGTTCGGGGCTCAGTATTGTGTGTATAGTGTCTGACTGCTTCGAGTGTTTTTCTAGTATTTCCTAGTTTCCTTAGTATTTCCTAGTTTCACAGTTCCTGGACTCTCTGCCTGTATCTGGTCTTCCCGTTTGTCTAATCCCTGCATTGTTTGATCGCTGATCTGGACTGCTTACCTGGTTTTGACCCCTGCCTGTTTCCTTGTACCGGTCTCTGGATTCTCCTCTTTAATAAAGCCTGCGTTTGGATCACCTCTGTCCATGTTCCATGTGCAGTTTCATGACAACTTGTAGTGAAATCTATTCATCCCTGTGATATCATAGGTGGTTGTAGTACTGCAAGCTATATTTAGTGTACGAAGCTAAATGTTTGTTGAAATATCCACTACACTTATACCAACACCGAAAGAGCGTGCGGTTCAGGGTTTCTTCACATTTTCTTTCAGAATAATCATTCGTCCACTTCATTTTAATATTAAAATAGTGTGACATTGAAGTCCCTGTAAAGTCAAAATTAAGTATGTGTTCTGAATTTGTCACACCACAGAAAAATGTATAATTAGCCACCCAGCCAAATTTGAATGATAAAAAAAGCCGGGAAGTACATAAAATAAGCTATCAAAATCATGAAAAAAGGAGCAGATTCTCTGCTCTCAAACGCTGGGGGCGTGTCCGCTGGCTGCGCTGAAACCACGCCCACTCATGGGAAAGCTGTTTACGGTGATATTAGCTGATTAGCTTTTGGAGACGGGAGGATGAACACTGAGGCGGGAGATCGTCGTTTCGGCCCCGTTCACCAGTAACAGCGGATTATCAGTGAATTATCAGTGAATCCAAGTTGTCTCTGAGGAAAGTTTATAAAACGATCCAGTGTAAAACGATCACTACAGAGGCGGGTGTTGGCGGTGATCCTCAGACCTTCATTAAGGTATAGGCTCTCTAAAAACCTCTTCTTGATGTGATCGTTTTTAAGGGAATTTAAATGAAGATACCGATCTGTTTTGTACATGATCGCATCCAGGTAGTAGCGCATGCATGTCCGTGTCGAAGGCATAGCTAGCTAGAAAACTGTAGGCTCAGCTGTAGTAACTAATAGTACTGACAGTCATTAGCGATTGAGCGGTGAATGCGAATGTGTTCGGGGAGTGTGTGTGAGAGGGAGATGCGTCATCAAATAGGGGGCTGTCCAGCAGCTCATGGGTTCCAGTGCGTCACGGAGCCCTGTTTTAGCCCCGCCCAATTAATCCGTAAAATTGCAATGGTGAAAAACTGTTTAACGGTCTAACTCCACATTTCAGTACTTCACAGTTCACAGACTTTGTAATATGTTTTAGCAATACATTTGTAACATTTATAATGTGTTTAGAACTTTTTTTGTAGAATTGCCTTTACAAGGACTTTAAGAACCTACATCTACCAATGGGGAAAAAAAGTGATCTTTTTTTCTATGGAAGCTTGCTTCCACCACAGATTACATTTGTTTTAAATTGCTATATATCTCACAACCCCCCGCAATAACTAACAAGACTAATTAACTAACAAGAAACTCTGATTAACGAACTAGTAAGTAATAGCGTGTAACGAGTATTAATTTGTAACTATTTTTATTTTATTTTTATTCACACAAAATCCTTATGGTTTCTGTTAGAAATCAATATCCATATGTGAGAAAAGGAAAATTTATTTATTTTTGTAGTTTTGTGAGTTTTGAGTTCGTCGCGGTTGTGACGTCATTGTCGCATTGCGCGCGCTCTCGCTTCAGTCAAAGAACGTATATTGACAAGAAGTGAAAGCCAATAGAACGTTCCATTGCAAGACCAGCGTCCAGCAGCAGCCCTACGCTTCCGCCATTTCGGGGTGAAAGCGATTTGGCAGTCATATAATATACATACTGTATATTTAGTCCAGTGCAGAGATCGTTTTTAGGTTGACATAATTAGGCTAGGTGATTATTTAACTCACAACAGTTAACTTAATAGCAGTTAAAAAAGGAAGTTGCTACTTAACCGGGCTTTTACCCCCACATAACTTGAGACAGGGAAGTTTGAGGATTTAATTCATTATATTACTCTCCACATTAAG
Source organism: Pimephales promelas (assembly GCF_016745375.1). The sequence continues at coordinate 6,472,981 of NW_024121455.1, forward strand.
TGTGATAGGTAAGAATAAAGTGATATCAGTTCATAAAGTTATAATAACATAGACCGTTTCCCGGGAGGTACACATAACCTTACTTACAAAAATAAGTTATCAATGAAATAAATTCAGCAAATGAATTTTGTACTAAAATGTAAATGTTTGACAATAAATATATAACAGCAATAGAATAGCTTTACAGTAAACAGTTTTTTTTTTGGCAGTACTAGCCTATCTTATATTAATGACGCAAGACCATGTAAACAAACAAAAAAAAAAAACACAGCCAATGTCCAAAGTGGCAATTAGTTATAGGATAACAGACAAAGCGCGTCAATGGTCATCATGTTTGTAGCATAATCCAGGGGATTAAAACGTCCGAAATATATTTCAGGCCTAGTGGAGTTGGCTATTAACTAATAATAGTAATAAAAGTGTAAAGTTGCATACAATGGAAATACTCACTAATGCAAGAAAAAATTACCTCAAAAAAACTGTTATCTGTGCTGTTGTCCAGTAACTCCAGTTGGAATTTTCACCCCGATATGGCTGCCGGGCTACCGAAGCGCCATCTAGTGGCTGTTACCAAAAAAGCATCAGAGTTTCGCCTATTGTTCTTCTATACTCTTTGCTTCAGTCCGCGGGAGGTCTGAGCAGAGCGAGGTATGTGTTTCGTGCACTCCTGTTATAAAGTTGGATAAAAGTGAAAAAAGAGTTATTAATTCATTGATCTGTGTTTTGTTGGGACGTAAATGAGCATACGTGCAGGTTCTCTTTTCTTTAAAACTGTTTTATTTGTGAAAGTGAAGTTGTACCCGAGTAAATAATGCAGTGTAAAGTTGTATGTTAGTGTCAGGTTCTTTCCATTAAATTTTCAGGAGACATTCGTGGAGTCAATAAAGGGTCATTTATTTGATGGTAACAATTGAGGGTTGACCAGACATTGTGCAAAAACCAAAGGGAAAAAAAACAAAATAACACAAACAAACTAATAAATGAGGCAACCACAGCACATTACTGAGTTCTGGGTCTCAGATGTTTCACCAGGGATCCCACACCAGAACTAACTCAGCCACAGACATGGAAGCACTTTTAACAACCCAGAACAAACCATTTGGATAATTACAGGGGTAAATCACAAGACTTCTCATTCCATTACATTAAACATAAAAAAGGGGGAAAATATATACAACAATACACGGACCTGAATGAACATAAGAATAACATTTACCATAAAGCAATAAAGAAAATACACTTACACATTCATACATAAAAACCTCCTTTAAACACATGTGGATTAACACACAACCCAACCCCTATGGTCCTAAAACTACATTTCCCATGATCCTCCATGAGCTATATAAAGGACACCAGGAAAAGGCCGCACCCTTTTTATTCCAAACCGTTCCATGCTGCAGTCATGGATCCCGGCGAAACCAAGGGTAAGAAACATATAACCAACTTAAAAAAAACTTTAAACCCATATTTTGGTTGTGGTTCTTTCAAATTACTTGCAAAGAAATTCATAAATAAACCAAAACAGAGAACATTAATTCATTAGACCAAACAAAAATATACATTCTTGCATACAAAAAAAACTAAAAAAATAAAAATAAACTAGAACCAATGCAAATGTTCATTCTAGTGTGGCCTTAGCCATCACATTTCCCCCTACCTATGCATTCTCGCACGGTGAGCGAGAAAGAAAATCGGCTGCTATATTTTCGACCCCCGGCCGATGCTTCACTGTAAAGCGAAAAGGTTGTATAGATAAAAACCATCGGGTCAAGCGAGAATTCGTATCTTTCATTCTATTCAACCATTTCAAAGCTTTATGGTCTGTTTCGATTACAAAATCTCGGCCAAGCAAATAATATTTCAATGAGTCGAGAGCCCATTTTAACGCTAAACATTCTTTCTCCACCACAGAATATCTAGTTTCTCTGGGAAACAATTTCCGACTCAAATACACCACAGGATGCATTCCTCCGGGCTCTTCCTGCATCAGGACAGCTCCCAACCCTAAATCGGACGCGTCTGTCTGAAGAACGAATGATTTTTCAAAATCAGGGCTACGTAAAACGGGTTCATTACTCAGCACCCCTTTTAGCTCACAAAATGCTTCTTCAGCGGGCGCAGTCCACTGCACTTTGTTAGCATTCGTCTTCTTAATCAAATCGGTTAATGGTGCCGCGATGGTTGAGAAATGGGGAATGAATTTCCGATACCAACCGACTAAACCAAGAAATGATCTAATTTGTTTTTTTGTAGCTGGAAGTGGACAGGATTGAATTGCCTGGATTTTCTGCACTTGAGGCTTAATAACTCCATTCCCCAATACGTACCCCAAGTACTCGGTCTCGGTTTTAGCTAATGAACATTTTGCTGGATTAATGGTTAAGCCAGCATTTTTAACTCGTTGAAAAACTGCTTGAAGATGTTGAAGGTGATTCTCCCAGGATGTACTAAATATCACAACATCGTCCAAGTAAGCCGCCGCAAATTCTCCTAAACCTTCCAATACCGTATCCATCAATCTTTGAAAAGTCGGGGGTGCCCCGTGCAAGCCGAACGGTAACACCCGAAAATGCATTAGCCCCCTCGGTGTACGGAAAGCGGTCAGCTCTCGCGACTCCAAGTCCAGAGGCACCTGCCAGTATCCTTTACTTAAATCGATGGTACTAATAAACTTAGCCTTTCCGAGTTTTTCAACTAACTCCTCAATACGAGGCATAGGATACGAATCAAATTTGGAGACAGAATTTAAATAGCGGAAATCGATACAAAACCTGAGGGTATTATCTTTTTTTGGCACCAATACCACCGGGTTGCACCATTCACTTTTTGACGATTCCACTATGCCCATTTGCTGCATCAACCTTACTTCCTCTTCAAAAGCGGTCAGCAAACGTTCAGGGATGCGATAACTCATGCGTTTCGGACGTGCATTTTCTTTAAGCACTATTTTATGCGTCGTAATTGTGGTATAGCCTGGCTGGTTTTTAAACAGCTCTGGATCACACAATTGCTCAATTTGAGCTCGCTGTTCTACCGAAAGATGACTTAAGTCAATTTGCAGCAACGATTGACTACCAGGTAAATATTGCTCTTCCGCCTCCTCCTCATCTTTCACGAGTCGGATCAAATTAACAACTGCGTTCTCACTCTGCGAGCACCATTTCTTCAACAAATTAATATGCAACACCCGATGCGATCGTGCCTGGCCTGGGGTCCCTATCTCATAAGTAGTGGTTCCTATTTTTCTAGTCACTTCAAACGGCCCTTGCCATTTACCCAAAAGTTTATTTTCGGATGTAGGAAGCATCACGAGAACTTTCTGACCTGGCTCGAAAGACCGCGACTTCGCCTTCCTATCATACCATGTCTTTTGCCTTTTCTGGGTTTCTTTCAAATGGGCAGAAGCAAATTCCGTCATTTGTTGCAATTTTTGTCTCATGGCTAACACATAATCGATAACATTTGTTTTGGTTGGCGTCCCCGAATTCCCCTCCCACAGTTCTCTCACAAGAGACAATGGTCCCTGCACTTCGTGGCCATACATCAATTGGAAAGGCGAAAACCCGGTGGAGGCCTGTGGAACTTCCCTATAAGCAAACATGAGATATGGTAGCCACTGATCCCAGTCGGTCCCCACCTCATTCACAAATTTGCGAAGCATTTGCACTAGCGTTTGATTAAATCGCTCTACAAGCCCATCCGTCTCCGGATGATAGGGAGTTGTTTTTAACCCTTTTATTCCCAACAGCTGATAGACCTGTTGCAGAAATTGAGACGTGAAATTCGTTCCTCTATCGGTCAGTATTTCTTTTGGAATACCTACTCTAGAAAAAAACTGAACCAGACATGATGCGATAGCCTTAGCTTTGATGTTTTTTAACGGAAACACTTCTGGAAACCGAGTTGCATAATCACAAATGACTAACATATACTTGTAGCCTGTCTTACTTCGTTCTAACGGACCTACAATGTCCATTCCCAGCCGCTGAAAGGGAACCTCAATGACTGGTAAGGGGATTAACGGTGCCTTAGGGGGTTTGTGAATGTTGCTGCTTTGACATTCTGGGCAAGATTTACAAAATTCAGCGATGTCCTTAGACATTCCCACCCAGTAAAAATGCTTACTTATCCTAGAATGTGTCTTTCGCCTACCCAAATGTCCGGCCCACGGAATGGAATGCCCCAGCGTCATCACAGTATTACGTACGCTAACAGGTAATACCACCTGTAGTTTATCCCCTATTTTACGATACAGTAAGTCATTCATTAGACAAAAAGATTTCCCTTGAAATATGAATACAGTCGACCCTGTTTGAGCTGCCTCTACCACCTGGGAATACAATTCAGAGATTTCAGAATCCCCTTTCTACAACTGCCTTAAATCCTCAGGTATTGGAATCTGATCAGCATTCAACAGTTTGTCAGGTTCTTTTAAGTCTCTTGCCTGCACTACGGTTCTCTTAATTTTTTCCTGTCTTCGTTCCCTCCTAGATTTCTTTTCTTTACATTGATTCACAGACAACTCAGAATCAAAAAATGGTAACGACAACAATGAGTTTTCCTCTTCCTCACATTCATTCTGTTTACTTTGAGCTCGCGTCAGAACTACATTGCAACTATCCCCATGAGGCAATAAATCTATCAGCGCAGGAAAATCATGGCCTAAAATAACTGGGTATGGTAAGTTCTGTGCAAGTCCTACCCTCATCACATAAGTTTGCCCTGCTATGCCCATATCTACATCAGTAACAGAATACTGACGCTCCTCCCCGTGAACACATCTCACTATTACTGGAGCATTACCACTAGCACCTAATTCAGGTACAAGTTCTGACTCCACTAGGGTTTGCGTGCAACCTGTATCGATCAAGGCAGTGACTTTCTTCCCATTTAACTCAACAGTTCTTATCACTTGCTTTGGAACAGGAATGTTGGCAGGTTCAGGTATGGTTTCCCGAGGTACAAAACATGTATTAGTAAGGGTTTTTGTCAACTGTGGACACATTGGCTTTTTATGACCCAATTGACCACACTTATAACACCTAATTGTCTCTAAACCAGAAACACCAGAGTTCTCAGTTCGTTTTACACTTGCCTCAGTTGCCAACCTGCTTCCCTGAGATGTTGAAATCGGTCGTCGAGAAGATCCCTCTCGCGCTGTCTTCCAGCGAGTGAAACTCCAGCTCAGCCCTGCGTCGTGCCGTCACGAAAACATCAGCTAGACGTGCCGCCTCCTCAGCTGTTGAAGGGCCGTGCTCCTTAATCCACGTCTGTAGCTCCGGGCTAAGCATCCGCAGAAACTGTTCAAGGACAATTATTTCTCCGATCTCTTGGTTCGTTCTCTCTCCCGGTCTCACCCACTTTTGATACAAGTCTTTCAGTCGAACATACAGCTCTTTAGGGGTCTCTTCTTCCAGCACCTCTATAGAACGAAATCTCTGTCGATATGTTTCATGATTGATGGAATACTTCTTCAAAATAGCCTCCTTTACCTGCACATAGTCACTTGCATCTGCAACATCCATGGCCACATATGCACTGCGCGCCTTGCCCGTCAGCAATGGAATGAGTCTAATGGCCCAATCTTCCATTGGCCATCTGCATACCTCAGCAATCCGTTCAAACGTGGTTAAATAATGCTCGATGTCGTCCGCTTCACTCAACTGTTGCATCTTTGGTTCTTTCAGTACATAACCATGGCTCACGTTGTGGGAGCCTGAAGCTCCGGGCGATTCCCCTACTTCAGCAGCTCTCCTGTCTCGCACCATCCCCAACGGAGTTCGCTGGCTGACCTCATCCTGTAGAAGACGGAAATGATGCTGGAGAGATTTCCATCTCGTCTCTTGTCGAGCTGCTTCTTGCATCTGACGGTCTTCTCTCTCTTGCTGATCCTGCATGAACCGTTGAAACATCCGCTTCAGCTCCAGTACATCCCCTTCCGACTCCTCTTCAGCCCCACCTTTCGCATCCTCCATCGGCCTCTCACCCTCCTCTGGTGCGCTCTCGAAGTCAGTAGGAACAACAGCGCGTACTGCTCTCTTAGGCGCCATCCTTTCCGCACTTTGCTCTCTACAGGCAGTCTCCTCCTGGACAGAAAACCACCGCTGCCACCATCTTGTCAGGTTCTTTCCATTAAATTTTCAGGAGACATTCGTGGAGTCAATAAAGGGTCATTTATTTGATGGTAACAATTGAGGGTTGACCAGACATTGTGCAAAAACCAAAGGGAAAAAAAACAAAATAACACAAACAAACTAATAAATGAGGCAACCACAGCACATTACTGAGTTCTGGGTCTCAGATGTTTCACCAGGGATCCCACACCAGAACTAACTCAGCCACAGACATGGAAGCACTTTTAACAACCCAGAACAAACCATTTGGATAATTACAGGGGTAAATCACAAGACTTCTCATTCCATTACATTAAACATAAAAAAGGGGGAAAATATATACAACAATACACGGACCTGAATGAACATAAGAATAACATTTACCATAAAGCAATAAAGAAAATACACTTACACATTCATACATAAAAACCTCCTTTAAACACATGTGGATTAACACACAACCCAACCCCTATGGTCCTAAAACTACATTTCCCATGATCCTCCATGAGCTATATAAAGGACACCAGGAAAAGGCCGCACCCTTTTTATTCCAAACCGTTCCATGCTGCAGTCATGGATCCCGGCGAAACCAAGGGTAAGAAACATATAACCAACTTAAATAAAACTTTAAACCCATATTTTGGTTGTGGTTCTTTCATTTACTCTAGCGTGCACTCTAGAAATAAATGGTAGTAGATTTTGTTACTCCTTGATGTTTAAACCACTGCAAAGACAATGTAACTTTTCAGTTCCAAGGTATGGGTAAATTAAATTCAAGCAAACAAATTACTTGCAAAGAAATTCATAAATAAACCAAAACAGAGAACATTAATTCATTAGACCAAACAAAAATATACATTCTTGCATACAAAAAAAAATAAAAAAAATAAAAATAAACTAGAACCAATGCAAATGTTCATTCTAGTGTGGCCTTAGCCATCACAGTTAGTGTAAAAGTTGGCCTGTGAAACGTGCATGCTAATTTCTCTCCTGTATTCGACTATTCGGCAGGAGCTGACTTTATTACACAACCTGATTGTATGCAACAATTTAACTGCATTTTCCCAACTTGGTGCTTCACAGATAAAAGAATCATTGAATCAGCAATTTCGGCTCCAGTCTTTATTCACTGCCTCCACCACAGACACAACACAACGCAGAGGGGTAGCTGAACCGGTTACAAGCGCAAAAAACAAGCGATGAAAGTGGTAGTTCACTATTAACTAATCAATAATTTCTATTTTTTTAATACTTCCCAGAGAACTACTGAAAAAGTTTATTAATAATCTAGTTACTACTATTAACTAAAAGAAACTCGTATTAACAAATTAGTAAGTAATAGCTCACAGATTAAAGTGTTACTAGATACTTCTGTGTGAATTACTAATTATTTGGATTCGTATTATAAAGTGAAGATCATTGGAACTAACTAGTAATGACTCAAGTGTTACTAAAGACATTTTCTAAAAGTATACTAAAGTTCACCAAAAATCCTAAACGTTTGCACAAATCATGACTAGATCATGTAGTAACACTTGAGTCATTACTAGTTAGTTCCAATGATCTTCACTTTATAATACGGATTCAAATAATTAGTAAGTAATAGCTCACAGATGAAAGTGTTACTAGATACTTCTGTAAGAATTACTAATTATTTGGATCCGTATTATAAATGCCTAATGCAACTTAATCTTTCAAAGATGCAATCCCCCTTAAACTAGACATTTTTTGTGTTTTTGTGTAATTTTTGTGTTAATAACTTCCTTATTAACACTCATTGTGTCAACCCTACACATAAAACTGGGCTTAACACAACTTTTCTTCAGGTAGACTAAAAAATAACTTATGTGACCGTACTCCTGGAAGTTGAATAAAGCCAGCAAATCAGATTAGAGCTTACCAGTCTGAGAAAGTGCTTTCCATTTCTGTGTGTAATGTGTATCCATTGGAATGCTGTATGGGTGAAACATATTTGTTTTTGTTTTTTGGCTATATTTCCCATTTCCACTGGAATTCTCTGGATTCCACTTACTGTTTTTCTCCCATCAGCTCTCTCTCCCCTGTTCTCATATGTGTGTTGGCCCCTGGGTCTGGGTGGAGGTGTGTCGGGTCTGTGAGTAGCTCCAGCTTCATTAATCATCAGTACTGGGCTTAGTATCAAACCCCCTCCCCGTCTCCTCCCGCACAACCCCTCGGATTACCCTGCGCTGCTGCTGAAATGTCAGCCCAAATCTGAGTCTCCATGCAGATAATAATTTCAATAATATTTCTCCATTTGTGGCCTCCTTGCCAGGGGAATAACGCTCCCCTCTCAGTCAGGTAGTGTAAGTCTGCCGTTGGTGGAAATGCTTGACTCTGAGCCAGATGGCTTAGCTGCTCTCACAGCATATGTTCAACAAGAACACACACACACACACACACACACACACACACACACACACACACACACACCCGTGCACTTTTAGTTTTATTCATTTTATTGAGTGAGATGCATATAGGTTTGCATGATCCTGCTTTCTTAATCTGTGTCCATCAGTAGAGTGTGTATTTGTGACAATGAAAATCGATCAAATTGGAAAGGGCTTATAGATACTTTATATGGTGCTTATTGCAAATGTCAAGTCTTGCAGCATCTCTCAAAGAGAACAAGTACAGCTTGATATGAAACAAACACTCCCAGTCCACTGGGAGGATGTGCGTGTGTGTATTGAATTTCCCCCAGTGGGGTCATTTGATAATATTGAAGATATTACATATTTTACAATATTTTTTATAGAACTGCAATATCAATACCTCTACTGGTAGAATTTAGGTAAAAATCACACATTGAGAGCTCATCAATATTATAGTCGTTTATTAGACAAATTTGAGATTAAACAGAAGAAACTCAACTTCTATGCAAACTGTAATACTGTATTATATTTATTATTATTATTATACATTACATTTCCATATATGAAATATATTGTCATATGAAGTAAAAACATATGAAACCTATTAGAAATTGGAAGAATTTCAGATATTGACACACATATAGCCCATATACCCTTTAATTGTTATTTTTATTATTATTTTTGACATATTACTTATTTTTAAGTATCACCTAATCACATGAGCAGCAGTGTGACATGACTCTATATAAACATGGCTGTATTTACATATATAGAGCTATGTCATACGATGGCTAGTGATATTGCTTTTATATAATAATTCAACATAAGTATGGATATAAAATATAACTGCTTGTCAAAAAAGTGCCTCTCAAGTCACCTTCATTTATATAGTGCTTTTAACAATGTAGATTGTTTCAAAGCAGCTTTACAGTGACAATAGGAAATTGCAGTAACAGATTATTTAGGCTTTACAGCAGCTCTAGAATAAAGTTATTGTCCTGCTAAAGTTAGTTTCGATTGAATGATTCACTTCTGTTGCAAAGATCATTAGTTTTTAACTCAGGGGCCGCTAACACATCACTGCTTTAAAAGAAATCACTCAATGCACTCCGGCCCGCTCATCCACACAAAACAGTGCCTGGTGGCTCGAGAACGCAAACCGTGAGGTGTAAGCCACTTGACATTTTTTAAAAATAGTTATCTCTGCACAAACCTCAAAAACACATGCCCGCAAAAACGCTGACGATGTAAAACAAAACCCTTATTTTGTCAATACTTTCTCCTCCCACAGATTCAAAACTACCAATGATCATAATCGCAAAAAAAAAAATAAAGAAAGAAAAATAAAAGAAAATAAATAATAATAATAAAACAATTTCTGCACTTTGTTTATTTTCTGATTGAATATGTGTTTTTTTAAACATACTAAGCTAGTTGATTGTATACTGACTAACTCATAAAGACCTACTGGCACAATACTGACAGCCTGTCTATAAAACACATACTGTAGAAACAAATAGTGGTGACGTAAGCCGACTGTGTTGTCACCTTTTTTATACTGCTTTGGGTCAAAAATCAGCAGTAATGGCAGATTACTAGATCTAGTCTGAACCAGATCTAGTCTGCAAAGACCAAATACATTAAAATCGTCATATGGCGCTTCCCTCTGTGAATTTTCCTGAGACGGATACTTTCCACCTTATTTTGCAATGTGGAATAATCTGTTCACCCCTTATACACGTGGATGTGGTCGAAGACATTCGTGGCTCACCTGTTCCCTGTTCAAGATGGCTGCCAGGAGTTTTGTCTGAGAACGTGGCCTCTTAGAATCTAACAAAAATCTATTGAATCCTTTCTGGTATTACAAAATTTAGTGGATAATTGACTCAAGTTGTATTTTATTTGAATTGCGTCTCAATATTGGGGACAGTATTTCTACTATCCGCTGAGTTTGGGCTGTAGCCCAAGTTGATGGGCTTTTGGGCCTATTAGGACTTTGCCAAACAAATCTTGCCATCAACATTTGCAACTTTCATCAACTTCCGGTACATCCTTGTAAGACAAATTATGCCTCCTAAAAATGCTAAAACATTAGAGTTGTGACGTTCGCGAACGAACCGATTCTTTTGAACGGCTCACAAACATGAACGATGGGAGCCGAGTCGCGGATGGAGGGGAGCCGTTCTTTCTGTCGTTCTTTTTTTCCCATGCGTGTTTTACGCAGATGCACACAAATTAGCTCCTCAGTTAAAGGGGAAGGGGTGCACCCAGCACAGGGGTGATAGTTGTGCACGCGCGTGCATCTTTTACTCTTATGTTATCTTTTATAACCCTGCGTGCCTATGTCATTGGGTAGGAGCGGAGCCAAAACTTGCGCACGCTGCCATCACAAGGTTACTCCAGTTAAAAAAAGCCATAAAGTAAGGAACTGCTTGTATTTATTTACATTGCATTTTGTGTTCATGTTCATGTTATTGTATCTACAGTATATATTTACAACTTTAAATATTTTTAGTTTTTTATCAAAATGTTCTTGTGGTATTGTATGAATAACATAAGTCAACAGCTTTACACATACACACACACTTTGTACTAAAGGTAAATCCAAAATAGTGATGTCACTTTCTAAGCAGAGAGATGTTGTGCAACCTTATGGAATATAGTCCACACATGACAAATGAGGTAATAATCAATATTTCAGAATAATTCAAACTCTGATATTGATGTGTGATATCTGAGTTTGAATTATTTGACTACAAATCTCACCTCATCATTCCTCCCAGTGATTATACTATATATTTAAAAAGAGCCAAAAGAGCCATTCTTTTGAACGGCTCTTTGAAAGGAACGGATCGCCAAGATCCGGATCCCCTCAAAGAGCCATAAATCCCATCACTATAAAACATCTCCTTGTGAGGAGGATGCTGTTGTCACAATGAGTGTACTCTCCCAGTTAATGGAGCAGCAGAAAGGGATCTATAAAGAGATGTTATTGCAGCAGCAAGATAACTTCAAATGTTTTATTCAGCTGATCATGGATGGAACTAACAAAAGATTGGATGGTGTTATCAGAGAGGTACAGGAGCTGAAGACCAGCTTGGAATTTACCCAATCAAAGCTTGAAGAGGAGAAGATGGGATGCACTGAGATTGAGTCAAAGTTAAGGGCATTTGAGACAAACATCACTACTTCCAAGCAGGAACTGGATGCTATGTTCAACAAGCTTGATTTTATTGAAAACCAGAGCAGGAGAACAAATATTTTAATTGATGGCATTGCTGACAAGAAAGGAGAGAATTGGTGTGAATCAGAGAAAAAGGTACGAGATATGTTTTAAAAAAACTTGGGCCTATGGAATAAATATGGACATTGAGCGTGCCCAGAGACTTGGTCAGTTTCAGGAGAGGGGAAGGCCAAGGAAAATTCTTGTCAAACTTCTTCGCATTAAAGATAGAGAGCTGATTCTTTCCTCCGCCAAGAAATTAAAGGGCACTAAGATCTACATCAACGAAGATTTCTCTGAAGCTGTGCAACTGAGGAGGAAGGAGTTGTGGCCGAAGATGAAAGCCGCCAGAGAGAGAGGTGATAAAGCGAGTTTGAAGTATGATAAACTGATTATCACTCCAAGGGATGGACAAAGTCAGCTATTGGCCTAATGAACTTTAATGCTCAATTTTATATATGTTTGTGTACATGTATGTGTGTCTATGTGTAGGTCTTATATGTATGTAGCCTAATTGATGACGTTAAAATCAAGGGTTAGGGTACAAGATATTCAACTAGATTATAATATAGGACTTATTTACTTTTAATTAAGATGACCAGTATAAATAAATTACCTAAAGGTTTAATCCTTGCACATATTACAGTTTTTCTCAATTGCTTAAACACTATAACCAGGCTTTTGAACTAAAATTTCAAAACCATAATGCCATTTATCAAAAAGCACACCCATTTCCCTAAACTATAAACACTATTCCCTGTTTTGACACATGAATCAGAATTGTTGAACAATCACTGCAAAACTCTACACACAAATCCCTTAATTTCTCATTGCCTAGACCATGTGGTCATTTAGAAAGCACTAGCATTCAATATTGTTCACTCAAGTCAGCATAGTTTCAGCTCACTTAGCACACAATTACCCAGATGAAAACACTGAGAGTCACAATTTAACACACATCAATCAGAACTTTCAAGGTGCCTAAAAGTGCCAGAGTCAGTTCATCTGAGTTTTGGAACAATGGATCCACAAAGAAATGAAGGAAGAGGACGTGGAGGGAGCGGAAGAGGATATGGTGAAGGAGGAGGAAGAGGAGGATGTGATGAAGGAGGAGGAAGAGGATATGGTGAAGGAGGAGGAAGAAGAGGAAGAGGAGGACGTGGTGAAGGAGGAGGAAGAGGATATGGTGAAGGAGGAGGAAGAAGAGGAAGAGGAGGACGTGGTGAAGGAGGAGGAAGAGGACATGGTGAAGGAGGAGGAAGAGGATATGGTGAAGGAGGAGGAAGAGGATATGGTGAATCCTCTTTAAAGAGAATCACCATAAAGAGGATATGGTGAAGGAGGAGGAAGAGGAGGATGTGATGAAGGAGGAGGAAGAGGATATGGTGAAGGAGGAGGAAGAAGAGAAAGAGGAGGACGTGGTGAAGGAGGAGGAAGAGGATATGGTGAAGGAGGAGGAAGAAGAGGAAGAGGAGGACGTGGTGAAGGAGGAGGAAGAGGACATGGTGAAGGAGGAGGAAGAGGATATGGTGAATCCTCTTTAAAGAGAATCACCATAAAGAGGATATGGTGAAGGAGGAGGAAGAGGAGGATGTGATGAAGGAGGAGGAAGAGGATATGGTGAAGGAGGAGGAAGAAGAGAAAGAGGAGGACGTGGTGAAGGAGGAGGAAGAGGATATGGTGAAGGAGGAGGAAGAGGACGTGGTGAAGGAGGAGGAAGAGGACATGGTGAAGGAGGAGGAAGAGGACATGGTGAAGGAGGGAGAGGAGGAGGAAGAGGACATGGTGAAGGAGGGAGAGGAGGAGGAAGAGGACATGGTGAAGGATGAGGTAGAAGAGATGGTGGTGAAGCAGGAGGAGAAAAGCAGTCTCAGATGAAATTAGAGCCACTTGAGTTGATCATGTCCTTGTCCATGGCATGACTATGAGGGAGGCTGGACAACGAGTACAGCCTAATTTGAGTCACTTCACCTTCGCCTCCATCATCAGAAATTTCAGGGAGAAAAACAGGAAAACAGGGGTGAGTCAGGCAAAAGAATTTTACCTCTGCTGCCGGGCTAGGGCTAATATAGCCTGTGATGTGGATGTGATTGGCTTGACCCAGACCAAAGGCAGGAGGCTGAGGTGGAATAATCTTTTTTTTTTTTTTTTTTTTTTTTTTTTTGTGTGGTACTGTGTAGTACATGAATGAATAAAAATGCGCCAATGTATCCATTGGTTGTGTCTTTTGTCATGTGAAAAAGTTTGTGAGGAGGGGAACCACAAGTAACATAACTTACCAGTTTTGGAAATGTTGTTTTGAATTTATTGGACCAGTGTGTTAGACTATGTTGTAGTGTGTGTTATTTTGAGGGCTTGTGTGTCCTGTCTGAGGGCAACGTTTGTTTTTTCAGCAAGAGTGAATGGTTTTGAATGTAGAGTTTCATTTTGACCTGAAAATAGGTTGTTTGGGAAACTGGGTGAGACGTTATGGATTTGTGTTTACTGTTTTGAGAATAAGAGGCATAGTTTCAAGAAATGTGTTTAAGCAATCGAGAAAAACTGTAATATATGTAGTCTAAGGAACAAAATTCAAGTCCTGTCTTTATTTTTGCAATTGAACAAAATAGACATACTTATGATTTTTTGAAACTCATCTGGATCACTTCATAGACAATTCAGATGTTGATATAGGGGGGTTTTCAATTTATAGAAATGATAGAAACAGGTTTGGAGGAGGTGTGGCCATTTATATACGGGATTATTTCCCTGTTAAACTGAGACATGACTTAATGATTGATGATGTGGAAGTGTTATGGTTACAGGTACATCTTCCACATTTAAAACCTATTATTCTTGGCTGTTGTTATAGGCCACCTAGTGTGAAGATAGAGTATATAAATGGTTTATGCAATATGCTAGATAAGGTGACTGAGGAAAAAAGAGAGCTATACTGGTTGGGTGATCTAAATATTGATTAGCTGTCTGATATTTGTCCTTTGAAGAACAAGCTTAAAAGCATGACAGACACATGTGGTTTATCTCAATTAATGGATCAACCAACAAGAATTGCTAGAAACAATATAGGATAACATCAAAATGTATTGATCATATTTACACTAATAATCCCGATATGTGCTCAACACCCATTTCTGTAACAGTTGGCTTCAGTGATCACAACTGTATTGCTGTCTCCAGGAGAACCAAGCTACCTAGAGCCTGTCCTAAAATTATTATGAAAAGATCTTATAGGGCATTTAATGAGGAGAGTTTTCTAAATGAATTGGATAATATTAAATGGAATTTGATAAGTAACATTGATGATGTTGATACATCCCTTTATTTATTTATGGATTGTTTTATACGAGTTGTTAACAATCATGCCCCATTGAAGAAATTTACAGTTAAAGCCAAAGTGCTCCTTGGGTTGATATTGAGTTAAGGACCTTAATGACTCAAAGGGAAGAGGCTAAAAAGATTGCGGTTCTTTCTGACTCTCCTAAGGACAGAAAATTATATTGCATTTTAAGGAATCAAGTGACCAAGATTAATAGAGTGAAAAAGGAAGAATATTTTAAGAAGAGAATTGACGATAGTGGTACAGATAGTAAGAGAATGTGAAATGTAATCAATGAAATCATGGGGAAAAAATCTTCTTGTACTTCTTTTGTTGAATTGAATGGAGTTTATTTGACTAAGCCAATACAGATTGCAAATTATTTTAATGATTATTTTGTTAATAAGGTTTCAAATTTTAAAGAGACAATGAAATACACTGTTGATTACAACCCAGTTGAGCTAATTGAAAGGTGTATTATGAAAGATAAACTCTGTAGTTTTGAATTTCATCAGGTTAATGTTGTGCAGGTGGAAATGTTGTTGAGATCTTTGACTGCTGGCACAGACAACTTGGATAGTCGGCTGTTGAAGTTATCAGCTGGACATATTTCTAAACCAATCTGTCACATTTTCAACAGATGTTTGATTAGTGGTGTGTGTCCAAAACTTTGGAAGGAGGGTAAGATAATTCCTTTACCCAAAGACACGAAATCAACTTTCTGTGGTCCAAATAGTAGGCCTATCAGCATCTTGCCTATTCTAAGTAAATTATTGGAAAAAGATTGTATTCGAGCAAGTGCAAGATTACTTTTCTAACAATGAATTGACTACGATGTTTCAGCATGCTTATAGGTATGGTCATTCCACCTGCACTGCAATGACACAAATGTCGGATAGCTGGCTTACTTCAATTGATAACTCAATGTTAGTGGGTACAGTACTACTAGACTTCAGTGCTGCCTTTGATGTGATTGACCATGAAATTTTGATTTCTAAACTTATTAGTTATGGTTTTAGTTTCTCAGCAATCAAGTGGTTTAAGAGCTATTTGTCGGAGAGGTCCCAAAGAGTTTATTTTAATGGTGCATTATCTAGTAGCAAGTCCCTGGATTGTGGTGTTCCTCAAGGAAGTTGTCTCGGACCTTTGTTATTTTCAATTTTTACAAATGATATGCCGTATATACTCAATAAGGCTACATTGACTATGTTTGCTGATGATTCTACTCTTTATTATGCTGCCCCTACATGTTCTGAGCTTAATCAGGTTCTGTCTAGCGAGATTAGCAAATTGTATAATTGGATCAAAACAAATAAACTTGTTCTAAATATTTCAAAAACTGCGAGTATAATATTCGGTTCTAAGCATAGATTAGCTGATAATCCTAAAATTGAAATACAAGTAAATGGTCAAAATGTACAGCAAGTAAAAAAGGTGAAGCTTTTGGGACTTTGGCTCGATTCCACATTGTCATGGTCGGCTCACATCAACAAAGTTGTTGTTAAAATGGGTAGAGCTGTTGCAGTAATGCGTAAATGTGCACAGTTTTTAAATTTACAGTTGCTTAGTCGTGTTGCTTGTACATTGGTTTTGTGTCATTTGGATTACTGTTCTGCTGTATGGTCGGCTGCTTCAAGCAGTCATATAAAAAAATTACAAGTGGCGCAAAATAAGGCTGCAAGACTGGTTCTTGGTTGTTCTTCGAGAACTAGTGTGGCAGAGATGCATGAACGTCTTGCTTGGCTGGTGGTGAAAGATAGACTATCTGTTAATATGTTGCACTCGGATTCCTTCATTTCTTTATGATAAAATAATGTATTGTTCTGATATACATTCACATTACACAATAGGGGTAAATAGCCAACAGATTTCTTTACCCCTACCTAAATCTGACCATATGAAGAGGACTGTGTTTTATAGGTCAATTGTATTTTGGAACAATCTTCCAGTTGGGGTTCGTGAAATCAAGGGAAAGACTGGCTTTAAAAAAAGACTTAGACTGCATTTGTTTTCACTATTATAATATTGTTTGGATTGGTTGAGTGAGTTGTATTATGTGTTATGTTGTTATTTTTTATTTTTTACCTTAATTAGTACTTTTTGTATTGTTACTTTTGCTTGTTTTTTTGTGTGTTTTTTTATTATTCAAATCTGTACGTGTATTTTATATATGAAATATTTGTGAGTAATTGAGATTGTAATTATTGCCTTTTGATATATTGTTTGGACCCCAGGAAGACTAGCTGTCGTCTAGGTGTCAGCTAATGGGGATCCTTTTAAATAAACACATAAACAAATAAACAAATATTCATTAACTTGGTAAAACTATTCAGAGTTGTCATGATTGAATTTAATTAGTTGAATTTGTTTGGCTTCATGTACATTATTTTCTGCAATCAATATCACTGTAACAGTTTTTTCCCCCCACATTTATAGCACAAGTCATGCCAACCAACCAATGAGAATGGCAAACAATGGATGAATCATACCAATACAAATCTATGATCTACCTGTCTGAATCTCTACATAACTGGAACAAATTGTAGAAAACTACCATTATCTTTCAAGGAAACTCACGCTGCGCTGATTGGTGAATTGGTGATATGAGTGATTGCTTCATGAAGCACGTGTGAGATCAGTCCAAGGGTGTGACTAGACGTCAGAGGCGGGTGATTTAACAAACCAAGAAACTATAAAGCATGCCCAAACAGTGCAACGCTAGCTTCTGTGCCTTATAAGCACTATTTGTGAAATTGTTTGTCTTATTTGGTGTCCCTGCTGAAAAATCCAGCTAAAACCAGCCAAGGCTGGTTGGCTGGTTTTGGCTGGTCTCCCAGCCTGGTTATAGTTGGTTTATCAGGCTGGTTTTAGAGGGGTTTTGAACACTTTTTCAGCTGGTCTTAGCTGGTCAAGTTGGTTTTAGCTGGTCAGGCTGGTCTTAGCTGGTCAGGCTGGGTGACCAGCTTGACCAGCTAAGCCAGGCTGGGAGACCAGCTTGACCAGCTAAGTCAGGCTGGGAGACCAGCTTGACCAGCTAAGCCAGGCTGGGTGACCAACTAAAACCAGCTACTTCCAGCTTAAACCAGCTAAGACCAGCCAACCAGCCTAGGCTGGTTTTAGCTGGATTTTTCAGCAGGGGTCTGTCTACCATCATTTCTTTATAAAAGTATGGCTAGCAAACAGCAGTTTACACTGTGTCCTCATCTCTTCCCACGTTACATTACGGGTGGGGATACACATGTGAGCGGAGTATGCACAGTCAGCGCTCGAGGGTGCTAACTGTGTACACTGAACAGCTTCCATTCCCACCTGGCGCTCTATGAAGAGGGCACGCTCACGTTCCCCCTGGAGGCCATCTAATTCATGGATCTAACAGAGGGGTTAGAGACAGGCCTTATTTCTGCTCTCACCTGCTAAATGACTTTTCTCAGGGTTCGGAAGCACACGCTCTCAACCACAGCCTTTCGAGGGGTAAGACGGATCTGAGTCGATCAAAATCAACTGCAGGCGTTAGATACTTTTCCTATTTAGTCAAGTCAAGTCAAGTCACATTTATTTATATAGCGCTTTTCACAATACAGATTGTATCAAAGCAGCTTCACAGTGATAACATGTAAGTAGCACAACACAGATCAACAACATTGCTAAACACTAAATAAATAACCCCAACTGAGCAAGCTCAAAGCAAGCCAAAAGCAAGGCGACAGTGGCAAGGAACCAAAACTCCATCAGATTGGATGGAGAAAAAACCTTGGGAGAACCCAGGCTCAGTCGGGGGCCAGTTCTCCTCTGGCTTACATTCATATTGTTTAAATATAAATATTAAATATAAATATTGTTTATGAATCAAACGGCGCCATAACATATCGCAGGCGTTGAGTCGTCTCTTCACAGGCGTTGAGTCGTCTCATCACAGGCGTTGGGGCATCCGAAATCCCCGTGAGAGGCTGGACACAAAACTGGACCTGACGAACGCCATTTTTCTCGGGACAAGCGTCCCGAGATAACAGCAGAAAGGCAGATGGGAAATAATTAGCATAGCTGATGTTCATAATAATTTCCGTTATAACTCACAAACTCTCCGTAACCCGAACTCTCCGCAACCCAACCATACGCGCCGACCCGTTTGTCTAAAAGGCTGTCGAGCCCCACTGGTGCATTTAGCAGTCTTCCTAACATTGTCCTGGAAGCAGAAACACCCTGTCAGTTCAAAGCTAGACTAAAAACTCATCTCTTTGACCTTGCATACACATAATACACTATAGACAGCTATGATTCAACTTTAGGCTGCAGAGATTAGGTCAGCCGTAACCGGGAACACTTTCCATAAATCCTGATGTACTTCATAAGAAGAATGGCATTTACAAGTCTCTCTGTTTATTCCGAAGTTTACCACAGTCCACCATATTCAGATCTGATGAAGGACCTGCGTCTGGACCAGTGATGGGAATAACGGCGTTATAAAATAACGCCGTTACTAACGGCATTACTTTTTCCAGTAACGAGTAATCTAATTGATTACTCTTCTCATCTTAACAACGCCGTTACCGTTACTGCCAAAAATGTGTCCCGTTACTATAACAACTGATGAAGCTGTTTTTTTTTTCATCAGACCAACTAGATCTCTGAGCGAGAGGCACACTTTTTTTACTGTTTTTCCATTGAGCACGAGACAAGCGCATAAATGTTGGCTGAGGTAGAGTAAACTGTCACTGTAAGCCAATCAGAGGTAGAGTTGGGCGGGTGTTCTAAAGCACGCATAGTAGTGATGAGCATTCGGCTCTTTTGACTCAGCTCTGAAAAGAGCCGGCTCTTTTGGCTAACAAACGGCTCTTTAAATGACTTTGACTATAATATTTCACTTTTTATTAAATAATTATTTAATTTCTATAGGTTAAATTTGTAAAAATAGAGTCAGCTCTTCAGATATGCGAGCCAGCTCCCGACGTTCAAATAAAAGAGTCGGCTCATTCGCGAATCGCGAACGACCCATCAAAAGCTCATTCGCGAACGAGTCGATCCATCATCACCTACGCTCCTCCGTGAACGACCCATCATCACTATCGGCTAACGCTTATGAATTGCGAACGACCCATCATAACGCATAGTCGGACAGGAATAACGGACACAAGGAATAACACAAGTCAGTCAGTCAACGAGAGACAGGTATGCCGACGAGCCCAAATAATCCAAAAGTAGCCTTCTCTAAATGGTATTGCTTATGTTAAGTTTTCATTTCCGTCCGTCATGTCCATACACAATATGTTGCGATCATCCATCCTCTAAAGAACAATCCAAATACAATTTCTCAGTGTTATTTATTTGTTAGTTTTCATCTCAATGCGCTGGCATAACATCAGTGAGCGAGGGTGCAGCAGCACGACATTAATCTCAAGGAAGGAACACAAGCTGAGTCAAAATAAAAGTCCCCATTTGTTCACACATGCGCACAATGAACTCTTGCACATTTTTAGTAACAGTAAATAGCATAAAGTAAAAAACAAAATAACAGTAAGAAACATAAAATAATATAGTTAATGAGAACATGTAACTCAACAGCTTAACAAACTTAATTTAATTTTGCCCAGTTGTGGCCTGTTGAGGGGCAATAAATATCAAAAGTTCCAAAACATCTATTGTGTTATTTGCATTGATCCACTATATAAACATAATATCTACATACATAGCATTTGATTGGAGGCTAGTCTCACTTTGTCCCACAGCAAAATTTTTTTAGATGTGTGTACAATGTTTCATGTTTCAGTTAATGTATTGTAAGTGTCCATTTCATTATAAAATTCAGATTTTTCATAAATAATTGAACATGTACATGTGTTTTAAGTTCCGTTAAATAGAGGTGGGGTCACATTTGAGCATTTAAAATTTAATTTTACTTGAAAGTAACGCAATAGTTACTTTCTTAAGTAACTAATTACTTTTTAAAATTTGTAACTGAGTTACTAATTTAGTTACTTTTTGGAAGAAGTAACTAGTAACTGTAACTAATTACTTTTTAAAAGTAACTTGCCCAACACTGGTCTGGACGCGACAACAACGCAGTCCTTAAGTGTCACTAGTCCATACCTGTGAAGGCCAATTTGCCTTTACTTTTGTACAGACAATCGTTGTCAGGATAATTCCGGTTCAATTCCAGTACATACACTGTATATATCGGAATTTAACGTTGAATTGAATATATATATATATATATACACTGTAAAAAATTTCTTGTCAAATTAACAGTAACTTACTGGCAACAATTATCCAGTACTTGCTGTATTTCATTTAACAGTAAAATTACCGTAACACTAACTACAGTACTGTTAAGCATACTGCAAATTAAATAACATTATTTTACTGTAATTTCTTACCATATTAAAGTACAGAATTACACTGTTAATTTTTAATAATACTGTATAGTATGAAATGTTATTGTATTTATTTTATAGTGCTACTGTGTAACCTGTAGAAAATCCGTAGAAATATTATTTTAACTGTTAATGGGAAATAGAAAAAAGAACAATTGAAGCTTTAACTGCACAAGGTTTATTGTGTATTTTCAAACACATTAGTACATTTACATAATATACATTTAAATACATTAATACAATTAAATACATTAATAATAAAAATGTAATATAATCCAATAAAAATCATGCATGACAATCATGAACAATTATGCATAAATACATGCAAAAAT
This sequence comes from Pimephales promelas, assembly GCF_016745375.1. Next base: position 6,494,729 of record NW_024121455.1, read on the forward strand.
TATCATGAACAGGTAAAATAGAAAAGATTAAAGGGGTGCTATCTGATCAATCTATTAGAAAGATAGTTCATAACAACTCATCCACCCACTCCCTGCTGGGGTAAAACAGCTTAAACTAGTCTAAGATTGTCTATTGGTTTGAGATAGACTGTCTAACAGGTCAGTTGCTGATTTTAAAGGGTTTTTGGCTGCTTTCTATCTAAGGGACCAGATTTGCAGGGCTGGGAGACACATATAAACTTATAAACTATAAAAGCTTTGACGAGTAAACCACCAATCCAGATGAGTATAACAAAATGACAAGTTATCCAGTGTCCTTTAAAAAAAAAAAAAAAATGAACACAAAACAACCTCATCATGCACATGTGCCATGAAAAACTTGCATTACGGTATCAATAATTATTTATATGCAGACTTATGTTCTAACTTTTGCAATAGGAAGTTTTCTATCCAAGCTTTTATGCAATTAAACCTTAAACTGTACAGTAACGTTTATTTTCACACAACAATTCTAAACAACTTGCAGATAGACAAAATTCACAGATGGATAATAATCTGTTTAAAATGTTCTCAGTGGGTCAGTACTGGACCAAGGTATAGTAGTAGTAGTTAGATAAATAGAATAATTAAATTAGATTAGATTTACAATTCATCGGTCGTCAAGATGGATAGGGGTCTTCTTAACATGCACAGCTCACACCTGTGGAAAAGGAGAACAGACAAGACAGTTAAAATATAGTACGTTTTTGTTGTTGTTTTGGCTAAACAGCAAAAACAGACAAAATGATGTCTAAAGTGTAATTCACTTAATACTAAAATCTTGTTTGTTGGACTGTTGTTTAAAATCAATTCATTTACGATCACGTGAAAACGTAGGCTAAATCTTGCTTGTGTGATACTAAGTTATATGACTTAAAAAAAGATTGACAAGGCATCGTTCCCTTCAAATGAGTACATGTCAGTTTACACATAGTAAAAAAAAAAAAAAAAAAAGATATTATAGCCGACAATACTGTAGTATATGCAGTGAATGGTTCCTACCGGAACACCCCCAGGCAGTTTGTGTAGTTGGTATGACCCGGGTTTTTTTTGTTGTTGTTGATTCTAAGTTCGCTAGTAAAGTGTTCAACACCAGGCTAACTCCCTCGTGTATGTGTCGTTAATGATAACCAAAGATTAACAAAGACCACAACAAATACTGTAAATGTCACACATAGCTTTGTATTTTGGACAAAAATACACCTTGGGCGCTTTCCGCGGTCCAACTTTATCACTGAGGTAACGTTATAATGGCAGAACGCCAGGTCAGGATTTACACGAAAATAAGCGTGAAAAAATCAATAAGAGGAATCGGCACTTTAATTTTATACCAATAAACCCGAATCCTAACCTTGGATGTCCGATTTCAGGATACATTTATCGATTAGCAATTCCTAACCCCTGTAAGTCATAAAATAATGAACGTGCAGGCGCTTCCACCGACTTAACGTGGTAAATAACAAAATGATTAGACCATTTTGACCGTATAAGAGGTTACATATGAAATATATGTCAATAAAATCACATTTAATCAAGTAAGGCTATCAACATAAAAGAAATCCGCGTCTGACTTATACATACGTAGAACATTCCGCGGCCACTTCTTTCTAACGTTAACGTAAGTAACTCATATGGTTTGCATAAAAATATGAATTACTAACCAGATGTATGGCGAAAACGTTGCCGACCGACAGCGACGCGATGCACGGCCTGCGTGTTCTTACGAGGGAAGGGAACTGAAGAGTTCTTCATAAAATGGCAGCTTGTTGTGGTTATTTTTCGCGGTCATTTCGTACTAATGTATTTGAATTTACAGTAATATCCCAAATGGCTACATTGAAGAGTAGCCTATCATATACATATTATATTAAAATGTCTAGAATATATTAAATTGAATATAGAAATCGTGGTCAGTTATTCTAAATAACTTTAAAGTTATTAGCTAGAATCCGTTTGCATACACATTATAAGAATTATTACTTACCAGATGAAGAAGTTGCAGGTCGGCAGAAAAGACTGCAGCACCACTGACACGACAGAGAAACTCTTCCAAAGTCAAATATGCTCTCATGCACACCCCACTGACATAAATTATGTCATAAATTATGACTGTTAATGGTCAACCAGTGCTACATTTTTATTTTAAATGTAAGAATAACATTAGTAGGCTAGCAATTTTACCCGTGGAACTGTGTGTGGTGTTTTTCGCGGTCAATTGCACTGCTGTATTTAGATTAACAGTAACTGATAATTTCCCAGAATGCATTGCAATTCTACAGTAACATACTGTCAGCTGTGTGCACAGTACATAACTGTTGAAAAAACAATTTAATACTGTGAAAACAACTAAATCTACTGTAACTTACTGTACATAGATTATACAGTAAGAAACTGTTGAGAAAAACAGTATAATCCTGTGAAAACAACAGAAATCATTTACAGTGTATATATATATATATATAAATCCCACACTTATTCTTTCAAAAGGCTTGGATCTTCATTGTATTTAGATTCATTAAGTATTTGCAGCTTATATGGGCTTTATACTATTATTACAGACATTTTTTTAAAGACCAGCAATCTTACTGTCTTAACAAATATTTGTTAATTTTGTATACCTCTATTTTTATGTGAAATTTCTGAGAAAAAATTGATAATTCAATGAAACATAACTAAGAACACCATAGTCTATGTAGAGAAACTTTTTAAGCGATAAAATATTCCTTTGGGAATATCCAGGTCCATGTGCAAAATTTGCTTGGACAAAACATGCTGTTTGACAAGCTAATTTACATATTTAAGCAATTGTATTAAGATTCATTATTGTGCCGTAGAAGTAGAAATATTCTCTCCTTGTATTCATTCTCTTGTTCCTGTGAGTTATGGTGTTCTAGCGAAGGAAGGCTGTAGAAGCTCACTAAAATGTCAATAGAAATATTGAGTCGGAAGGGGAAGGCTTGGCTAATTAGCACCCATTTAGATTTTATGATAGTTCAGTGATAGCCTCACCTGACACAGACTGCTATAGTTACATATTGTTGTAGCCTGAGGGAACCATAGGAAAATCTGGATTTATTGGTTCTATCATACCAGCATATTTCACATGCCATTATGGCGTGCCAGAGCTCAATGATGGTGGATTATTTATTGCAGATAAAATTGGAAGAGCAAGTTGATGGCAGGATGGCCTGGTGTCTGTGTTCTTCATCATTAACGTCCGCATTATGCATCAAGATCCAGTCTGGTTCATCTGATTTAACATTGTGCTTTATGGAAATATACCAGACGTTCTGAGGGAGTTTAATTTTTGTAATGTAAAATTAATGTAACGGATTCTTGCTCTCACAGAATGAACTGCATTTAAAGCCATTGTAAGATAAATAAACTTCAGCCAAATAATGTACTTTCTTAAATGTAATGTGTGCTTTTATATGTTTAATAACACAGGAAAGCCAATGCATGTTTGCATGATGATACTTCTCTTCTTGTGACAGCTCATATAAGGGAGGTTTAAAACTAAGCATTCTGTGCTGCATTATTGTGTGCCTCAGATTAAGCATTATTCTTTAGTGTCTCTCTATGCCTTCTTCCTGTCAGAAATAGGCCGTTGCAGTGTTCAAGCCTGTTGTGTATTAGTTAATGTTTATTTACTACATCCCTTAAACCCTTGGATGTTGGTATTTATCCTATTTACACATCAATATTACCTCTCCATGAGGGCCATAAGAGTGGCATTTAGGTTCTTGTATGTGCGGGTATTAAAATGTGCTCTGTGGCGTGTGGGGAGTGCGTTAGGGAATAGACTGGGCCCTCGCCTCCTATTACCCAGAATAAAAGTGTCAGCCGCCTTAATTACATCCCTGCCTGCCATTTTTTACAGTGTCCCTGCTGCAGTGTCTGCATGGTGAAACTCACAGAAATTCTGCCACTCAGTTAAAATGATATGAAATTCTTTTTGCTGTATAATCTCAATTATGAATCTACTTTGAATACATGACAGTGCTAGAAACAACAACAACAAAATTATGTTGAAGTTCAGCCACACAGCTTCTAAAAATGATGATTGTTTGTTTATGATTATGAATGTTCTCTTAGCATCCTGATACAGTCTGAACACTTTGTCACCAAATATCAGTGCTGTCAGAAGAGCTGTGCTTTGAGAGTAACCTTCACAGTTGTCTGCAGGGGTCACAGTCTACCAGCCAATCTGTTCTACAGAAAGTGGGGTGGGTTCTTTCAGAGTAGTGCAGATCAGCTGCTGTTTATTCTGGGCTATGGATCAGTGCTTGGAATATGTCTACATCCTTTCAGACAGTCTCACAGCGTGGAGGAGTGTGTGGGCGACAGACAGTACTCATTCTTCACATGTTCCCCGGTCACCAGGACCAACAGCCCAGAGAGACCACATATTGTCTCTTGGGAAAGATTCTTGGAGAGTCAGAGGGATGAAGCTTGGATAAAAATTCATGAGAGAGAACAGAAAGCATTGCTGTTAGAAAAGGGATCAGTGGCCAATCTTTTTATCTCTTTAAAGAATATTCTGATAGCTTGATGTTTGATTTCAGTAACCTTACTCATAGATATTCTTAAGCATACTCGTGGGCAAAAGCCAGACCAGCCTGAAAAATATTAGTCACAGTTTATTGCTGATTTCAATATGTTTTTTTAAAAAATGCAACCTGGGAAAAATGTTTTGGAGTTTTGGTCTTTCCTCATCAAAGCAGATGAAAATGACCAAAATGGCCAATGAGTGAACATATGTGGTTCAAATTGGCGCCACTTTTAAGGCCCTAATTCACCAATGCACCCCAAACCCTCTTTAAGATAATGGATTCTCACAGAGATGTGGCCTAATGCACTCAGGTGAATTGTCTGGATCCTCATTCATTAGTTTTAATGGTTTGATGATGACAACCATGTTAGCCATAAACACTATTTATGACACACATTATGCACGATCCTCACATGTGGCTAAAATTCCTAAGCAAAGCTGCAGACCTCTAATTAGAAGAATACGATTCTAATTAGAGGAGTGAGGAGCCATCCACTGCTGCCCCAGACAATCCAACAGTGCAATCAAACTCCACTTAACTCAACTCACACTTTAAATGGAAGCTGCTCCCTGCACCAAATAAACCCCATCTCTTCATGCCCAATTGATCAAATTACTCCCAGTTAATGCTCTCTTTTTGACTTTCTTTCTCTCCGTTTTTCTTTCTTACCTTCTATTACTTTGTCCCTCTTTTGTGTTGCGTCTGACATTGTAGTGTAGTTAATTAACACTCAACATTTTTTAATTAAAGTTTTAGATGCATGAAACCTCCTAGAACTTTTTCTTCCAAGAAAAAAAACCCTTATCACCATGACGTCTTTATTCTTATTTCTAGGATTGGCCAAGTTTCCCTCCAGCCAGAGGCTGTTAAAGCATCACTCAGCTCTAGAATGCAATCAGGCGCACCAGCTAGCCAATTACAGGGTGTAAATTTGGATTCTAGAGTGACCTTATCATGGTGATCCTAGCTGTGACCCCACTATAAAGGCTCAGCGTGTCCCGCACCTCCCCTCCATGTTACCTACGTTTTTCATTTGAGGGATCTTTATAAGAGTGGATATGAAAGAAAGCAGGTCGTGTGTGTGGCGTCTTTTCCTCTTTGGAGGTGCAGTCAGGAGCAAGTCTTTGTTTGCTTTGATTCTGTTCGGACTACTCCAGCAGAGCAAGGGTCGGATATTGCACAACATCGTTCTTTGTTTGTAATCGTCCCTCAGATCTGAAAGACTATGGTCATGCCAGTCCGTCTTTCCTTCTCTGTCTTTCTATCTGAGAGTTAAACTCAAAAGCTTTGTATCATGGCAACGTGATGAGATTCTGGTTTTAGAGTCTACTGCAAAACCTCAGTTGGTCATAGGTGATGGGAAGTGTGTCCTGTGTGATCTCTCTATACAGTATATGAAGAAGTATCACATTCATCCTGTTATGATCCTTGAATTTATTTTCTGTTAGTCTTCAGATAGTAACTGTAGTTACAGTCAAAAGTTCCATTGTAAATTGTTATAACAATGTGTTAAAGCTCAGGACAATTTTTACATCTCAGTCTGTAATACGAATATAGGGACAGAAATGTTCTTCTGTATTGATCGAGTGAAATAGATTATCTGAGAAAAAATAATAATAATAAAGGTATAGGGTTAAAGAGTTATATTTAATTTGAATACAATTGTGGAAATTGACAATTACATATTGGCTCAATAAATCCAAGAGAATCCAGATATTCATTGTCACAAGTTTCAAGACGTTGTGTGTATTGAGTGCGCTTTAGGACCCGGTATGAAGTTTAAAAGGCATTTTGTAGAATCATGAATTCATGCACTCATTTGTTTAATAGTTGTGTTTTCCCGAATACCACGTAATTATCTGATGGTAGCCAATAGTTTCATTTTCCTCTTGTCATATTTGTTTAAAATAATAAGTAAAAAATAAAATAAGTAATTGATATTTTATTATAATAAAATAAATTTGTGTGAGATGATGATAAAGCAAAATCCACATCGACTGACACAAGCTCAGCTTTAGTAAGCCTACATAAGTAAGTAACTTGCTGAATTTTATTTTAATTAATGTATTTGTTGTGCATACATTCAGTCTTTTGGGACAGTGAGAAATAAACAATTGCTATTGTCATATTTGTTTAAAATACTAAGTAAAAAGTAAAATAAGTAATTTGTGTGAGATGTGTGCCATAACACAGTGCCATTAGATTGCAGTTGGCTTATTTCGGGGCCTATTGCTTTTTAATATCAAACACGTCAAGCTCATGATGTTCTTACTCATCCATTCATTTTTTTTTTGTTTGTTTTTTTATTGCTCGTGTCAGTAACTTTAAGCAGTCCTGAAAGCCGAATCTACATACCATGAAATAAATGATAATGCAAAATCCACATCGACATCAAACATAAAGCACATCAAACATAAAGCACAGCGCCTATCATTAATGTGAATTTTATTTTTTATTAATTATATCCTATTTTTAACCAATGTTTCATCGACCAATTGCCTGGATTTAATAAATAATCAATAAATATAGGCTATAGCAGACAGTTAATCACGACACGGAGGGGCCGGTGTGTGAACTGGAGAGATGGTTCTCACTGCGGAAAATGAAATCCACGGGGAGGAGTCGGATCCAGATCCAACTCGTCCCACCTTACATACACCTAAGCCTAGCCAACTCCGCCCTAAACCCACCTCTAATCCCTAAACCCAGCCCTAATCCTACTCCTCTCCACCCCTTGGATCTTTATCCGACTCCTCCCCGTGGATCTCATGTACTGCTCATGTACTCATGTGCTACTGGAACTGGAGCTCGTCTTGTGAGTCTTAAATGAAGCGAAACACAATGTAAAATGAAGGCCTAAGGAGTACAGTGGGTGCTGTGACGTGCAAATGTATAATGTAGAGAATAATTACGAAAATGGAAAGAAAATATAAAACGGAAATATATATATATATATTTAAATATATATATATATATATATATATATATATATATATATATATATATTGCATTAACTAGTTGCAACTAATTAATTACTAATAAAATTTCAGTTATAATATTACACTTACCATCCATAAAATAGCTCGTAACAACATTATTTATGTTGCCTCAACCCCTGCTGGCATAAAATCCAACAATCCAATCATTCCTAGATTAATTTTTGAAATGAACATCCTCACAACTCTCATGTGCATGTGATGTCACAATTGCAGGAATCTAGCTTGGAATATGTGAAAGCATATTCTCTTGACAACATGGGTATCTACAATTTCTGAGATTACTATGCTTTAAATCAAAGTTCACTCACAAAAACCACCATCGAGTTTTTGTGATAACCTCTGTGATCTAATGCAGATTTTGCGGAGAAATACCATATGTTTAGGAAGAAATGTTATTTGTCTTTTTTTATTTCTACCATAAAAAACAAACAAACAAACAAACAAAAAAAAACATTTAATTTATTCTTATTAAGTAATTGTTTCATGCGCATAGACGTTTCTCTGGGTTATTATGCTTGGAACAGAACATGGAATTGTATTGGAACTTCATTATCGGAAGAGAAAGGGCGGGCTATGTACACGTAATACGAGTGAAATGTGGAGCAAATAATCTTCCTCTAACTCATAACAGCAATCGTAGAAGTAAAAACACAGAGGCTGTATCCGAAATTGATTACTCTCTTGAGTAGTTACTTATTTTGAACTAGTTTTCACTTTGCAACCAATAAAAAAGTTTGTTCTATGTAATATGAATTAAAAAACTAAGATCTCGCCGGAATTAGAAGGTCATCTGAGTACTTTTTGCTTACTCTTTCATGAGCACTGTGAATTCAGACATACTACTTTTGTCACATACTGTTTTTCGCAACATGATTCAATAGGGAAATAAATCGCAATGACGATTTTGAAAGAAATTCGAACTAAATGTGAAAATATACCCTAACATTCACAAGCAGGCACACATTACCAATTTTGTGGGGAGTGATGGAAAAGTAATATAATGAGTGGAGTAATGAATTATTGTTCCCAGGGAGAAAAAAATAATTAAATAAAATAAATAAGTAATATTGTTTCTTTTGAATGGAGTAACGAGTAAATACTAATAAATTATATTTTCAGTCAAATCAAGTCAGTCAAGTCACGTTTATATAGCACTTTTTACAATACAGGTTGTATCAAAGCAGCTTCACAGTGATAACATGAAAAAATAATACAACACAGATCAATAATATTGTTGAATATTAAATGTCCCCAACTAAGCAAGCCAAAACCCAAGGCAACAGTGGCAAGGAACCAAAACTCCATCAGGTGACAGAATGGAGAAAAAAAAAAAAAAACCTTGGGAGAAACCAGGGGTGCGTTTCCCGTACAACGACGTAGTTCGCTGCTTCACTACCATAGTACGATGCATCGTTAGAAAAATCAACTAGCTAGTCATGACTGTTTCCCGAAACCCACTGTCGCAAAGTATCGTTCAACCACGTTGGTTTCGCACGTGGTGGAGTAATAACTACTTTTAATGAAACTGTTTGAGATCCAATTAGTGCTAGATTTGTTTTATATAAATTACAGACATGTCATCTGTGGACTATTTCTAATTGTTCTCAGTTGTTTTGCTTTATTACCAGACTCAATATTTGGCTCGTTCTTAGGCTACATAGTAGAGCACGTTCGCACATGCGCACTCTTCAAGCACGTTACTTAAAATCTTTTGACAAACTAAAAGACGTAAATTCCATTTGTATGTATGTTGAATAAAAGGCACCGGTTGTACTGAATGTCAGCTTGCTTATTTTGCTCAAGATAAGGATTTATTACTTCCAAATGTCACAAAATATAGAAACGATGATTCTAACCACAGTTCGAGAGCTGTCGTTCAAACCACACAACTTTGCGATGCTGTTTCCGAATGTCCGTTGGAACGATGGTTTCGGGAAACACCGACTCGTTGAACTATGCTGATAACGACGGAACTTGCGACCATAGTTGGCTAACGATGCTTTCGGGAAACGCGCCCCAGGTCGGGGGCCAGTTCTCCTCTGGCCAACGAAGGAACAGTGTGTGATCAGGGTAGCATTAGAGACAAAAGACAAAGACAAATTGGATCGAAAAATTAAGAGTATTTGTTAATTTCCATCTGTTTGGAAGTCAAAGTAATCACGCTGCTATGGAGACGAGATATTGAGGATCAGTGCCGATGGCTGTCGTGTCAATGAGGCTGGCACTTAAGAATGTGTTGGGATGGGTCCAGGCGCAGCTCCACCATAGACGGTCCCTCGGGATAAAAAGAGAGACTAATATTAGCGTAGACGCATTCCTTCTTATGATGTAACAAGTCAGTTTTTAAGGCATCTTTGTATGCGATCGAGCTCTCCTTCCATGAAATCCATGAATTCCCAGTTCTTTTGAAAGAAGTGATAGTTATAAGAAAAAAAAACAAACAGGCACCAACTCTAGAGGTTCAGAGGGGGTCTCAACCAGACCCTCAAGGACTATACTGTAGCTAAGTCTTATGAATGGATCTTGGTTCTAACTTGAAGCCTCAGTCGCCTAGCTCCACAACCAAAGCATGCGAGCAGAGGGTGCTTCTCAGGTGGCACCATCAATCAAGGCATGGAAAGCTGATAAAGAGGCCACGTGAACCCTTAGAGTGCCATAAGTTCTTCTAGTGGAGGGAGCCCTAGCAGTGAGAATGGTCTTGGATTCAAAAGAATTGTTGCCCTCTGCCCAAGCCGAAGAGGTGCCAGGGCACAGTTCGGAATCGAGCAAGAAGACATCTGGATCTGGAAAGAGTGCGAGCGATAGGGGCAGACCTTTCCCTTGCCCCTCGGCCAGATCCATATGGGAGCCTCATGATGGCAAAGCAGGTGCTGGCCCTTGGAAGTACGCAAGGCGAGTGCGTAGCATAACCGTGAATAATTCACAATGCTTGCACTTGAAATTAAGCCTTGTCCCTGTCATGGTTGAACCAGTAATATTGCCAATATATATATATATATATATATATATATATATATACATATATATTATTATATATTCATTATTATATGAATCAGATTATATATATTCATATTAGTTAGACATAGGAGAGAAACTTGTTCCGTTGTCTTATTGGAAGGAGATGCTATAATTGGATGCTATAATTATGAATACCTCATGCTTTCATATAAAGAACACTATACAGTGTCACTATACAGTGTTCTTTATATGTTATATTATAACATCTTTATGTGTTATTCTATATTATAATACTACATTATTGAACACACACCCCTCAACCAGCATGACAGACATTTACAGACACACATCCTGACTTCACAAAATAAATGATACAAATAATTATGAATATAATAATAGTGAAAATAACATTAAACAATACATTTTTTGTCTTCATCTGGCATGCATAATAAAGCGTTTTAGTCGTTTTATCAGATCCGTGTGAACTCAAATTTTATTTCTATATATACTTTATTGTCACTATTACCGCCTTTTATTTATATTTTCATGTACAATGTGCAATGCACCAAAACCCAAAGTTTATATATATATATATATATATATATATATATATATATATATATATAAACAAAAATGTTAGAAAGCATTACGTGACTGATGATAACTACTATAGGTCACGTTGCAGACAACAATCTCATGACAGAATTTATGAATTATTCAAAAACGACATGAATTTCTTATATTTGCCAGGTTTTCATGCTGACTTTTCACACAAACACACAACTGGGAAGTGTTAGTACTGAAGTATATCCAAAATGCTGAGGGGGATGTTTAACAAAATGCAAGCACTATCTATTATTAGCCTAAAAGCTTCAATCAATTTATGCACATAACCCAAACTTATACAGACAGCAAAGCTAGTTTCAGTCTTGGGACCTTTTTTTAAAAAAAAAAGGATAGCATAATTATTTCTATTAAGCTTTAACACTCTCTCATCACACACAAGCACACTCACACACATACTGTTCAGTGTCTGAACGTGAAACACACACCTTCTGACACTGCCTCCAGCCTCGCTGCCCCTGCGGCAACCTGCTGCCGAGCAACGCTGTGCCAGTTGCTGTACTTTAATTGGTCATTTGGGGAAAACTGAATAGAGAGGTGGGACATTCATCAGGAAATTAACCCAGCAATAATCCAGCCCTCCCATAGGGCAGCCGCCAGCTGTGGGCACAGCAGAGAGGACTGTAGGATGCTGCAGGAGCCGCATTGTGAGTCTGCAACGGGTGTGTGGTGGGATCGAGTGAACATATCTTCTGTGTGCTGTGATATGGTCTTTGTGGTAGTACTCCTAGAAATCACTGGGGGATGTGTGTGCTGGGGGAACTCGGCGACATAAATGTCAGTGTTAAAATGAGTAATAATGAAATATCTGAATAGCTATGCTTAATTTGTGCTAAACCAGGAAATGGAGTGGATGAATTTATTGATTTATTTGTTTTTTAAAGCATACTTTGAACGCTTTTGTGAAATTGTTTGTGTGAATGTCCCATTTAAGTAACTTATAATGAAGACATCACACATACTCAAACAATCTCTGGATCTTAATTATATCCACAATGTGTGCTAATAGTATAAGTTGATTATTTGGAGACATGAGATGACTTTGATCTGTGAGAGTAGGGTCAAATAAAGCAAATATAAAACTAAATCTGAGACAAAATATGATTGCATAAATGCAAATTTAGTTTGGGTAGGTGACATGAAGTACTTTTAGGAAGCTGAGATACCCTGCAGTTTGACATGGCATACTCCATCTAAATCATCAAACAGAAAACTATAGGGAAGGCAAAAGGTGATTATCAGTTACATAATCTAAGACATGCAATGCTCTCTCACACACACCTCACACAGTTAGGTTTTGCATATATTCATAGACATAATTTTATATAGTACAAACCGTATATTATGTCCCCTACACCAAACAAAAAACTTTGTGATTTTTTCATTTTCAAATAAGTATAATTTATATGTTTATTAATACATTTGCCTCATGGGGACCACTGACTGGTCCCCACAATGTAGGTGATCTTGGGTTTTGCTATCCTCGTAGAGATGTTTGGTAACCACAATTCAGGTTAAACCTACACACACACCACTTATTATGATTTATAAGCTGTTTTCCTCATGGGGGCCAAAAATGTCCCCACAAGGACAAGGATTTTGTATTTTGCCATCGTTGTCCCCGTAACAAAGGGGATGTCTGTAACACACATACACGAACGTCAGCTACCCTTTATGCAGACTTCAATTATCCAACAGTAGTACCTCTCAGACAGCATTAAATTGTGGAATAGACTGTTAAAAACCATATAATCTATAAATCATATCAACCTAATATTCAATCATAAAATAAGCAAAACTATTACCAAATCTTCTTTTAAAGTGTCTGAACCCAGTGTTCAGGTGTGTGGTGATGTCATATATGAGTGATTGCACATTTCTGCTGCACGTCAATAAATTCTGAACACCTCTCAACCATATACATCTCTATTTTCCTCTCTGCACTTTAGATAGACATGAAGTAATTGGCATGCAAGGAGTTGCACATTTCACTTTCTAATTTTAAGGGTCAACAGCATTTTAATACCATTTTAAACACACGGCCAATGTTTTCCTTTTTTTATGACGCATGTACAAGCAGCTTTTGATGGTCGAAGCAGTCAAGCATGGTTAAAGAGAGGAGAGACGGCAGCTGCTGCCTAGTGCCTCTTAATTTTCTCTGCTGACCCTGCTTCACCTGGCTCAGCATAGAAATCATAATGCTATTCAACTGTGAAGAGAAATGATATAGTGTATTTACCCTAACTATTTATGCAGGACTGCACTAACAGAGGGGCTTGCTCCTAATAAAATGAAGTGTTGTACTTGTGCACAGGCAAGGCTGCAGTAGAACCACCTCAGGGCTTTTGGTTCTGCAGCATTCATCACTGACACAGGAAGATACTGTAAGATGATTTCATGCTTAAAAAAATGCTATTTTTTTTGTTTCAGAAATTTAATATATTCAATTTTTAGATTTTGATTTTAATAAATCTTAAACATCATACTTTTATGAGTCTCCTACTCCTACCAGTGGATGTGGCTAGGAGGCTCTTCAAGGGTTTGATTTGGGCTTTTGGCTTTTTTTAGTTTAACTTGCTTTTGCTATTTCTTTTGGACTATTTTTTCTTCTTCTAATGTACTCTAACATCCATGCACCAGACAGACATTACAGAAGACCATGTTCTTGTTTTATATAATTTTCTATTTATGTTAATAAATGTTTATTCTTGCAAACATCACTGTGTCCTTGATTCATTCATTTGTGACCATCCATCATGACATTATTATGATTATTATTATTAGGGGCGAAGGACTGTGCATAGTGACAAACACATAGTTGTTTATGACATTTTTAAAAGTACATCAGAGATGTGTCCCTGTATACAAGAAAACTTCAGCCAGACTAATTTGTGTTGCCATATCATAATATTTTGATCTTGTTTTCAATATAAAGCATTTGGACCTGCACATGTTAATACCTTTTTTTTATTAAACCTTTATTTAACCAGGGAAATAGTCACATTGAGATAAATATCTCATTTACAAGTGAGCCCTGGCCAAAATACCTCAATAAACTTGATTGCTTTATGAGCCAAGCTAAAACAACAAGCTCAAAAACACTTATAATATGTGGACATGGCAAAACTGCAAGAGCAGTGAAGCAACCTTCCAAGCATTAATGAGATTCCTCAGTGAACAGTGCTTTACATTAACAATAAGGTACTCAAGGCTAGTGCTGTATCGTCAATATGTCACATCTGAAATAAAGAGCGTTGCCTGCAACCCCTTCAGCCTTGACTTATTGACGATACAGCACTAGCCTTGAGTACCTTATTGCTTTTATCCCAAACAATACAAATATTAAAGCCAAAAAATGTGTCAATGCAACTTTCATGACATAAAATCTCTAAAAGTTTTTATTTACGCATTCACTTGAGACTCACGCAATTGACCCAATTCTTACGCTCTCAAGCCACATCCCTGATTTCTCATGCTGAAGTGTCAACCCGGTCGGTCAAATGCCTTAAAGATGAGTTTATATATTGATCTACCTGTTGAGCCACTCGCGATCGGCTAGTTTTACCGCAAATTAGTTAAAATATCCCGTAATCTAGAGCGAGCGTGCATACGAGACAGATGTTGTGCTCGATGTCGCGTGCGCACAGTGATTTTGTCATTAGTCATTTTGTACCCGGCACACTTTTGGAAACATTGAGGCACGGATGTACCTAATACATATGTAACCAGGTCAAAAGTTGCCAAACCAATTACTGTACTGGTTAACTAATGCTCTAGAATAAGGGAAGTTACACTACAGACTATTTCAGGGTTTTCTCACTAATTGATGGAATAGTACGCTAGCCCTTTAAGAAACGTGATGTGTGACATGCTGGAATCGGGAGAGTCGGCTGTGTACAGCGCCTGGTCACAACGTGATTTGAAGTGCGGTGGAGTGAAATGTGGTGGAGTGCCGTGTTACTGTTAAAATAATAAAAAATATGCTTATATAGTGACTTGAAAGTCTCTCTTAGTATGTCGTAAGGATTGTGTGTTGTGCTGAGGAAACTTTGAACTTCTGTCGACTCGAGATGCATATCTATGTGGAGAATTTCGATTGACAATAGATCTCGAAGCGTAAGTGATTAATCATATCTAATGTCAGTTTATCATTGAGAATATTTTTTGTGTATGATGTAATCTGAACATTAAGTGATTGGTGACCATTTTGGTTAATTGAAGAGGGGAGAGGAGTATTCTAAAGGCCTCCTGAGAGCTTCCAGACCGAGTGTGAAGCAACAGAGTGAGTGTTGTTAACTAATTAATCCTAAAAAAAGTGTTTACTGCTTATACATGTGTTTATGGCAATACGTTGATTGTTAAATAAGTGTTATACTGTGCTTATTGCTGTTTCAGAAGGAGAATTGAGTTCAGCATTCAATGTGAAAGTGTGTACATGCTATGAAGTGTGTTGATGAACAATACGTTTAATTTGATTATTATAATAAGAGTCATTTGATTTATTTTTTTTTTTTTGAGGAATATTAAAATGTTAATTCACAGTGATTGAGATTTAGTGAATGCTTGCCAGTGTAATGATTGGAGTGTATTAATGTTACTGGGAAATGTAACTTCTACATTTATTTTCATGCATGTTTTATGTAAGTGAAGCAGCTTTATTTGGTATTCTGTGTTGACAAATCGAGTAATAATCTGTGTATGTGTTTTTCAGAATACGAGTCCACTATCGTTGTCTATGTTAATTCGATTCCAGTAATTGATTTGTTAATGTGGTGACTGAGAACAGAAAGACAATAGAGACTAGAGTTGATAACAAAATATCTTTATTGATTCCAACCAATGTAACAAGCTTTCTAGTATCACACATATTTGCATAGGTAACGCTGCACTGTTCCAAGTGCAGTCTGGAATAAACGATCCCACAAATAATTTAAATCCCTGTGTCTGGTGTTGTCATTAATATTCACACTGGGCTACACATATAAAACATCTCCAGTTAATTAGCAGAACATTAATTTAGTTTGCTCTTAAATAAGAGATCTAGCGCTAAAATATTTTGTTTTTGAAATCAAGCTGAGTGCTTGTTGACGCTGCTGTCTTCACTTGGCACGCACTTCAATCGCCATTGCAGAGACTCTATTCATTCCAGTGAAATCACAAAATAAAATGCACACAAAATACAGCAAAATTTAAAAAAAAGATAGAAAATGTCAAATTAAACACTCAAAACCAAGATGCCAAATTGATTTGTTTTGTATTTAGTCATCTTTATTTTGCAAGAGATATGAATACATTATAACAGGAGTGCTTGCACAGACACAGATCAATGACCTACTTCTTCATCATCAACTCTTTGGACCGCCTACTGCTGTGTGTTAGTGAGGTGATAAGGCAAGAAAGGATATACTAAATACTGGGATCACCGGGTTAAAACAGGACCACTGGGTTGAAAAAAAAAACGTATCTTAAAATTTCATCTATGTAAATGTTTCAGTAGAGCATTATTTGTTTTCGGTTACTGATCGATATAATAATAAGAACCAGATAGCTCATGACATCTTAACATGTGAAGCCACCGTGTTGTCACGGATACATCTGCTTCAGTGCCAGATTCCATCACTCCGCCCACCCGATCGGCATCCCCGGATTACTAATCACCGTCACCTGTCACCGCCACCTGCACCCAATCCCCGTCTCATTCACCAGCACTATAAAGGACTCACCCATGCACTTCCACAGTTGTCTTGTCTCGTCGGCACTACCGACCTCAGACTCCCACCATTGGCAAAACCTACTTACCTACCTGATTCCAGTCCGTCTTCAGATCCTTCGTTTTCCTGCTATCCAGTCCTGTTCCCGTTCTTCCGTGTTCCGTCTGCCATCAGCCTACCGATCCCATTCATCCTGCATCAGATAAGAGACTCTAATTACAGACTTTTTCCAGATACCCTCAATACTCTTTAACCCATTTACTCACCTGCCATTCTCCATTGTTCACATTTGCAATAAACCTGTTCAACTCACCAGTCTGTGTCCTCTGATCTCTGACAGAAGACCAGACCAACAAACATGCTACAGCCCACTCCCAGCACCACCGCAGCGGCGATCTCACCGCCAGCTCTTCTCAGGCGAGGAGGGGGAGTGCAACGGATTAATGCTGCAGTGTGAGCTCTATCTGGAGATGAATCCAGGAAAATTCCCCACAGAGCAATCAAAGGTGGCATTTGTAATTTCTCTTGTCAGCAGAAGAGCCCTTCGTTGGGCTCATGCCCTATGGAAGGATCGTGGTCCGGTAACACAAATATTCTCAGCTCACTTCCTAGAAGTTTTTTCTCAGTCCTCTAATGCCATATAAGTACAAGATCAGATTTTTTGGATTAAACAAGGTAAATCTTCAGTGTATTCTTATGCCTTGCAGTTTCGCACTCTTGCAGCCACATGTGGGTGGAATGAGTCTGCGCTGATCACGGCGTATCGTCATGGTTTAAACCTAGAGATTCGGTTAAAACTAGCTATCTACGATGACGTCGTAGGACTCGAGAACATCATCCAATGCTCCATCCGCGTGGATCAACGCTGCACTGCATGCATGCTCGACACCCCCACACCTCCTCCTCCTCGTCCACCATCAGGCGCGAACCTTCCAGCACCAGAACCCATGGATATTGGATCCCATCATCTGTCTTCATCTGAACGTCAACGTCGTATCTCCAATCATCTCTGTCTGTATTGTGGAGCTACCGGTCATCAGCTACCCATCCGTCCTCCTCGGCCCGCGGTGAGTACAGTCCGTTTACCGCTACCATTCTCATCTATGAAATATACATCAGCGATCATCACTTATCTACACCGATCTCTTCCAGTACAAGCCCTGATTGACTCCGGATCTGCAGGCAACTTTATAGCTCTGTCCACTCTTCAACGGCTTCAGATACGTCAACGAACGATTCCCCAAACTCTCCACGTCCAATCCATCCTTGGGAAACCGCTGGCCCGAGGAAGAATTGGACATCGCAGCCCGGACATCACTCTTCAGATTGGTCATCTTCATCGTGAGGAAATCTCATTTCTGGTGCTGGAGGGTTCTACTGTGGAGATCATCCTGGGACGCCCCTGGTTGGAAAGACACGCCCCCAACATCCAGTGGTCATCGGGTGAGATCCTGCAGTGGGGTAAGAAGTGCTTCAACCATTGTCTACTACCAGTCAAGAATTCTTCACGTCCATCTTCTGCTCCTTTATCTCCGGTTCCCCTCGCTTCCACCTCCGTCGAGAGTCCACCCGCCGATAACCCATCTGAGATCCTTACCAGGCGTTCCAGGATGTCTTCAGCAAGCAGCTGGCAACCACCTCACCGGCCATGGGACTGTGAGATTGACCTGCTGCCTGGGGCGGTGCTTCCGCATGGTAAGATCTACCCATTGTCCATCCCGGAACAGAAGGCCATGGAGGAGTACATCGAGGAGGCGCTACAACAAGGCTATATCCGTCCATCTACGTCCCCTGCCGCTTCCAGCTTTTTCTTCGTCGGTAAGAAGGACGGAGGCTTGCGCCTCTGCATAGACTACCGGACTATCAACCTCCAAGTTCCGTTATCCCTTTCTTCTGGTCCCTGCTGCCCTGGAACAGCTTTGAGGTGCCCAGCTCTTTACCAAGCTGGACCTTCGTAGTGCTTATTGCCTGATTCGTATTTTCGAAAAGGAGATGAGTGGAAGACCGTCATTACCCCTGCAGGCCACTATGAATATCTTGTAAAGCCATTCGGTCTGTCCAAATCACCTTCTGTGTTCCAGGGATTTATGAATGAAATATTCCGTTATGTGCTGAACCGCTTCGTCGTCATCAATATCGACGACATCCTCATCTATTCCGCCAACCTGCCTGAGCATATTCGTCATGTACGCTTCGTCCCTCAACGCCAGAGAAATCACCATCTATATCTGAAGTTGGAGAAGTGTGTGTTCCACCAAAAATCCATCCAGTTCCTGGGATATGTCGTCACCCCGCAAGGGGTCACCATGGACCAGAGGAAGGTGGACGCTGTCACTAACTGGCCTCTCCCTACAAACATCAAGGAGCTCCAATGATTCCTGGGCTTCGCCAACTTCTTCTGTCGATTTATCAAAGGTTTCAGTCAGATCAGCGCTCCCATCACCTCTCTCCTCAAATGCGGGGCCAAGTTTCTGTCCTGGACCACTCAGGCAACCATCGCCTTCGAAGAGCTGAAGAGGTCATTCAGCTCTGCTCCTACCCTCGTCCTTCCGGATTCTGAGATCCCATTCCTCGTTGAAGTCGACGCCTCCACCACCGGGGTAGGAGCAGTCCTCTCACAGCGGCAGGGGACTCCACTCCGACTCCATCCATGCGCCTTCTTTTCCAAGAAACTGTCCCCGGCGGAGCAGAATTATGACATTGGTAACGGAGAACTGCTCGCCATCAAACTTGCCTTGGAAGAGTGTAGGCACTGGCTGGAGGGAGCCAAGCATCCTTTCATCGTCATCACTGATCATCGTAACCTTGAATATTTATGTGAAGCCAGAAGACTGAATACCCGTCAGGCTAGCTGGGCGCTCTTCTTCACTCATTTCAACTTCAGTCACCTATCACCCAGGACCAAAGAACACCAAGGCGGATGCTCTGTCCGGTCAGTTTCACCAGGATTCCAGCCCATCGGTTCCCGAAACCATTCTCCCTCCAGCCGTAGTCGTCAGCCCCATACAGTGGAGCTTGGATGACCACAGTGCCGAAGCTACCCAGTCTGACCCTGCTCTGCCGGGAGGTCCTGAGGGACGGGTCTACGTACCCACTCGGCTCCATCTGTCCCTAATGGACTCAGTTCATGCATCTCTGGGCTCTGGACACCCAGGCAGCCACCAAACCCTCTCGCTCATCCAACAACGTTATTGGTGGCCCACCATGACCCAGGATGTCTCCCGGTACGTCAAAGGATGCTCAGTCTGCGCCATGGCTAAGGTTCCACGCCACCTTCCGGAGGGAAAGCTAGTACCCCTACCTGTGCCCACACGACCCTGGTCACACCTAGGGGTGGATTTCGTCACCGACTTACCTGAATCTGATTCCCATACTTGCATCCTGGTGGTTGTAGACCGGTTCTCCAAAGCCTGGAAATTGATCCCCATGGCCGGTCTACCCACAGCCTTTGAGACCGCAGAAACCCTCTTCCATCAGATCTTCTGACACTTCGGCATCCCCGAAGACATAGTATCTGACCGTGGCCCTCAGTTCATTTCCTGTGTGTGGAAAGCCTTCTTTAACCTGCTAGGGGTCTCTGTAAGCTTAACCTTACCATCCCCAGTCTGACGGCCAGACTGAGCGGAAGATTCAGGAGATCGAGAGATACCTGCGGTCATACTGCCACGACCATCAGGACTGCTTGAGCCGTTACCTTCCCTGGGCGAGTATGCACAGAACTCCCTCCGTCAATCTTCTACCGGTCTCACTCCCTTCCAGAGCATACTCGGCTACCAACCATTCCCCTGGAATGGAGAGCCATCCAACGTTCCAGCAGTCCATCATTGGTTCCAGATGAGTGAGCGGGTCTGGGACTCAGCCCATGTACATCTCCTGCGGGCTGTTCGGAGACATACTGTAAGAGCCAGGCCGATGCCAGACGTTCTGCAACCCCTCACTATCAACCCGGGCAGTTGGTCTGGCTCTCCACCCGTGACATCCGACTCCGACAGCCCTGTCGTAAGCTGAGTCCCAGATACAGAGGTCCATTCGCCATACAGAGGCAAATCAATGAGGTCACCTACCGATTGTCACTACCGTTTCTCACCATCATTCCATGTCTCCTTTCTCAAACCTTACAACTAATCCTCTTCCTCCTCCTTCCCCAGGGTCTGGTACTGAAGATGTACCTCCTCCTCCTCCTGCTGACCCCGAGGACGACAGCATATACCAGGTCCACGAGATTTTGGATACTGTCATGGATACATCTGCTTCAGTGCCAGATTCCATCACTCCGCCCACCCGATTGGCATCCCCGGATTACTAATCACCCTCACCTGTCACCGCCACCTACACCCAATCCCCGTCTTATTCACCAGCACTATAAAGGACTCACCCATGCACTTCCTCAGTTGTCTGGTCTCGTCAACACTACCGACCTCAGACTCCCACCATTGGCAAAACCTACTTACCCGTTACCTACCTGATTCCAGTCCGTCTTCAGATCCTTCGTCTTCCTGCTATCCAGTCCTGTTCCCGTTCTTCAGTGTTCCGTCTGCCATCAGCCTACTGATCCCATTCATCCTGCATCAGATAAGAGACTCTAATTACAGACTGTTTCCAGATACCCTCAATACTCTTCAACCCATTTCCAGACATCCCAACCTGCAAGAATTCATTTCCGGGAGGTATATTTCGGTAACAGGATCTTGGGTGGGAGGGAGGGCTAACTTTCGCGTCTGCGAGGCACACTCGGTCTCTCCGTCAGTACAGTGCACGCGCAGCGCGCTATGTATGTTATGCGCGCAGTATGTCTCGCTCTAGATTCCGGGAGATTTTACCTAATTTGCGGGCATCAGGGAGACGCTATCAATATGCGGGAGACTCCCGGAACTTCCGGGAGACTTGGGATGTCTGCATTTCCTCACCTGCCATTCTCCATTGTTCACATTTGCAATAAACCTGTTCAACTCTCCAGTCTGTGTCCTCTGATCCCTGACACGTGCCTCCACATTGCCATTCCCACACATTTTAGACATGTAAATGGTTGTTTGTTTAAAGTCGGGAATTCCTCTGTTTATTAAAAAGTTACATTCCTATTCATTACAGTAGTGGACATCTGATCAGCAGACAGGAGAGACACCTCAAAATACAGTATGAATGACAAATGTCAAAGTGCTCATTCTGAAAACAGATTCATGCTTTGCAAGACATACATACAACTTATTTTGCCTTGTACACTTATTCACTGTCGTTGTGTAAAAATGTTATTTGTATATTGTTTTTGGTTACTTAATTACTATTTTATTTCGATTGTCCACTTTGGGCACTCTATAAGTAACTTTCCAAGTACATTGTAAACTTATTCTCAGAGTATCAGTAGACTATAGTAGACTTGTTATCAGGCTTAAATAGGGTGAGGTGTCAGGATTTTGGTTATATAAGTTGAAATGTACTTGCAAAGTTTAACTTAAGTTACTTAAGTTACGTTAAGTTTTTACGTGAAAAAATGATTTGCGTTTCAATGCTTGATTAATTTACCACACAAAAAACACGCCGGGCAAAATTCATACCTCAGTTTTAATGCGGCACTATTTTCTATCCATTTCTATCAATCCGCGCTGCCGCAACGTCAACAGTGAGCACGTTACGATCAGCTGTTGATAGCGCGCGACTCGCTGACAACATGTCTGACTGCGAAACTTATGATGATGAAACGAATTTTAGCACAATGTCAGACGGATCAGATGATGAAAGTAATTTTAGCACAACGACAAAGGGATACGTGAAGTGATATATGAACCGGAGTATACCGATGCCGAACTAACATCTATTGACGAGGAGGCCAGCTGTCTGCATTAGCTGCATCCTTTTCCCTGCAATGCTAAACCTGGAGACGTTCTTCTACGTCCCTAAACTCAATTGGAAAAAGCAACCCAAACCAGCTGGACTGACGGTCAGATGTCGGCTGAGTAAGTGTGATCGCTCACGTTGCTTTGTAGTTTTTTATTTAAGAATTTAACGTCGTCTTGACCAGTTGGCTATATAATGTTGGCTATTATACTGAGTGGACAGTAATACAATTATTAATAAATTAATAATTTTATTACTGTCTTGACACCAAATGTCCCATCAGCTTGTTTACCGTACAGTTTAGACATGGGATCATAAAGTTAGCTTACCCGTGGTACTGGTAGCAAACAGCAAAACATTTTTTTTCCCTTTTCCTCCTTGGTTGGGGATGTAATCGTCTTCTCTGAAGTGAGCACACACACGAAAATCCTTTATTCGGGATATTTTAGCTCCCATGGCAACCAGCCAAAGCTATCTCATAGGAAACATGAAAACGATGGAATCTGAACTTTGATCCCGAAACATCCTTGTGGTCACAGCCTGGGAATTTACAAGTTCGCACCATTCTTAATTTAATACTTTTTACCTAGTCAATCGATTGTCAAACTATGGAACAGCTGATCGTAACGTGCGCACTGTTGACGTTGCGGCAGCGCGGATTTATAGAAATGGATAGAAAATAGTGCCGCATTAAAACTGAGGTATGAATTTTGCCCGGCGTGTTTTTTGTGTGGTAAATTAATCAAGCTTTGAAACGCAAATCATTTTTTCACGCAAAAACGCACAGTTTTGTGGCCCCGGAAAATAGCCGGGAGTACTTCATTGAAAAACTTCCAGCGGTCAGAACTCTGACCAGGGGGGTCACAACAGAGTGGGTCAGTGTGTATGCACTATAGTGCTGGTAAGGATTGCATACAACTTCATGTCTTAAATGGGCGAACTAACCCTTTAACCTTTCTTTATCAGCAAACAAAATTCCACGGATTTGGAAGTCAGCATTTGTTGTTCCTCTGTCCAAGGAGGGTGATCCTTCTCAATTGGACAATTATAGACCTATATCTAAACTCTGTATTATTTCGAAAATATTGGAAAAATTAGTAAGTGAGCAACTGACACAGTATCTAAACACTAATAATATTTTGTCTACTAACCAATCCGGATTTCGTAAAGGCTACAGTACGTGTACAGCTGTTTTGAAAGTCTTAAATGATATAGACCATTTCACAAGATGTAAACAACACTGGTCCAGAAGCACTTCCTGTTTCAGTTTGTAACTGTTTTCTTTATTTCACATGTAAAGAAAACATCTTAAAGATGTTTGTTTAACTGTTTGATTCAGTTTTAAATGTTCTGTTGGTTGTATTTTATCCCAGCTTTTATGTAGTGTTAAAAAACTGAAACAGTGCTTCTGGACCAGTGTTGTTTACATCTTGTGAAATGGTCTATAGTGGAGTCCTTAGATGATAACAAGCACTGTGCATGTCTTTATATTGATTTATCAAAAGCCTTTGACACTGTGGATTATGATGTGTTACTAAAAAGACTTCGATCAGTAGGACTATCGAAAAATGTTATTTTATGGTTTAATTCTTATCTAAAGGGAAGGACCCAATGTGTTCAGGCGGAAGGTTTTCAGTCAGATCCATTGGAGGTCGTTAAGGGAGTCCCTCAAGGATCTGTTCTAGGTCCGTTATTATTTAGCATATATATATAAATTGTTTGGATTTTAATATTGAAAATACAAGGTTTCACTTTTATGCAGACGATACAATTATATATTGTTCAGATCCATCTAAGCAACAATCTGTGGCTTTCTTACAGTCTGCTTTCGATATAATACAAAATAGGTTTTGTGCATTGAAGCTGGTCCTAAATGAGAAAAAAACAAATGTATGCTATTCTCAAACTGTAAAATCTCTACTGAGAATTCAATCTCTCTTTAGACTTTGCAAGGGTAATCTGATTACATCAGTATCCGAGTACAAATACCTTGGTATCATTATCGATAACACATTACGTTTTGGGTCACATATTAATTATCTGAGGCAAAACCTTAAGAAAAAATTATGATTTGTTTCTAAAATAAAATCCTGTTTTTCATTTAATGTGAGAAAGAAACTTGTCTGCTACCTTTTTATCAGTTCTTGACTATGGGGATGTAGTATATCAGCACGCCCCCTCTTACCTCCTTGTCTCCCTGGATGCTCTGTACCATGGTGCTTTGAGATTTATAACTGGATGCAGATTTTCGACACACCATTGTGACCTATATAAAATGGTTGGTTGGTCGTCGTTGAGCATTAGAAGGAAAAAGCACTGGTATCAATTTATTTACAAAGCTATATTGGGTTATTTACCCCCTTATCTTTGTTGTCTTATTAAACAGAAGTCACCTGGTAGTTATTCATTACGTTCTAAATCGATCTACAATTTGTGTGTGCCTTTTGTCAGAACCGAGATGGGTAAAACCTCTTTTAAATATGCCGCAGCATCGGATTGGAATCTTCTCCAGACTGAGATGAAGTTAAAAGAAATAGTATCTTGTGGTCAATTTAAATATTTATTAGATAATCATCAGAGTAAATTAATTGTGTGTAAATGTTTGTAACTAGGTGCATTTTTTTATTTTTTATATTTTTATTTTTGAAATGAGATTTGTTTATGTCTGTGTGTTGTAACTTTGATGTTAAATGTCCATGTAAACTAAGCTGCTTATCTTGGCCAGGACACTCCCGAAAAAGAGATTTTAATCTCAGTGAGTCTTTTTCCTGGTAAAATAAAGGTGGTGACCAATCCTAAAATAATCCTCTGATCCTTAGCTAAAGTCTTTGATTGTTAGTTTGACATGATCACCAACAGCCGATAAACAGCCGACTGTTGTGATCAAATTTTTACCTCCAACAAAATTCTGGCAGTGGCAGAAGATTTGACTCACAGTCCTGCAGTGTGACTTTTACCACGACCGTAATTTTTTTTTTTTTTTTTTTTCAAGACAAGCCATGATGAAACATTTACGTTCAAGATTTCTTTGTAGCCACCATTTCAATCTTATGTATATCTTATGTATCTTATGTATAATGCAGCTCCCTGTCACCGAATGTGTCATTGATGGATGATGTAAAACTCTGGACAAGTTTGCTTGTGTGCGTCCGTGTCTTGACTGTCGTACAGTCTGATATTACTGACTATTGAGATTTTACAGTTTGAGATCTTACAGGATCATGTTCATACAGTCTGATAAGGTTCAATCTATTACAGTAATATTACTATAATAAATCACACAGTGTGCACCTGACTTTGGTTGAATATGTAGTTGCAAACTTTTAGTTGGCTCTGGCTTGCTTATTTGGGGATACACTTAAAGGGTTAGTTCTCCCAAAAATGAAAATTAAGTAATTAATTACTCACCCCCATGCTGTACCAACCCCGTAAGACCTTCGTTCATCTTCGGAACACAAATAAAGATATTTTTGATTAAATTTGAGAGCTGTCTCACTACCACATT
Organism: Pimephales promelas; assembly: GCF_016745375.1. The sequence continues at coordinate 6,520,950 of NW_024121455.1, forward strand.
GCCTCCTAAGGGACTGGCTCTTGACAGCCCAGAAAGTCAATGAAGAAAATGTTTAAATATTCCAAGTGACTACCGTGGCTCAACTATAAGTTTATCAAGCGACGAGAATACTTTTTGTGCGAAAAAACAAACAAAAATAACGACTTTATTCGACTACTCCTTTTCTTCCTTGTTGGCCTGAAACAAGACTTCCTTAGATTTCCACGACGCATGCGCGAGAACTGAACTGAAGTAGTTGAAGGAGATCGCAATTCTCGCACATATATATCTACACAAAACAAATGACCCTCAATACATCTCAAATAAAATCATAGATTTTATAGAGCTAATCAATATAAATATTTATTTAATAATTATATAATATTTTTTCTGCCATAATTAATAATAACCGACATTTTACAGAAAGAGCGTTTACAGAAAAACATTAAAGAGTTAAAATATTGGTAGGCTAATTCTAGCCTCGCGCTCATAGTTTTGATTAGAAGAATACATCACATCCGGTCGGCCGGTCGCATACGGTCTAGCAGAAGTTCAGATATTTCAACGGATCCAAAGCTCAAATCGGATCCGAATTTTCCGCATACGGAAACTCCCCGCAGCTCCTGTACAACTCTCCATTGGAAATGAATGACTTCCGGTTTGACAGCTGTCGTTTGTCATGTGATGAGCATGACACTTTTGATGGGCACTTTAGATGAGCTCACAAAATACTCAACTGACCACTTCTAAATGCTTTATAACTACCTATATTTACAACATTTACTTACAATTTCTAAGTGATCTTATGAATGACTGACAACTCTTAAATAACTGGTTTGTAAATAATGCTATATACTTCATTTAGAAATTATTAGTTGATCATTAACAAAGTATGAAAATACAATTATTAAACGCATTATAGATATGCTTATAAATCAAGAAAAAAAGCATTTATAGATGTATTTATAAACTGCTTATTAATGTCTATTAATGTTTTATAAATGATGAATTAACTGTTTACTCATGCTTAACTAATGATTAATAGCATGCAGTTATTATAAAGTGTTACCGCATTACCTTAACTCATCAAAATAATTCAAGCATTTTCAATTTTTTTTATGTTATAGCGTACAATTTTAAACTAAATTTAAGTCAGTTCAATATGAACTGAACCTCAGATTTTTTTTTTTTAACATTGCATAGGGTGCAACATACACTGTTGTTGTTGATTTAGATGATGTAAAAAGTTTAAACAATTCATTCTCTCCTATAGCAAAGAATGAATTGAATTTCTCTAAGGATCTAAAGTGCACAGTCTGCCGCAATAATGTAGCAGATGTTTGGATGGTTATAATTTTGTCTTTGATAGTAACAATCTTGTAAGTAAAGACATTTATAAAGTCATTATGCTGTTTATTATAAAGCTGTGCTGTTGTGAAGTTTCTGAACCTATAGATTCTTTATATCTCGTTAATTTAGCCAGTATCATATAAATACATACGATTGTGTATGTTTTCTTCTAAAGAGAGTCGAAAAGTAAGATCAAGAGGCCCTTCTGTTGAAATACTATCCTTCATGCAATAAAAATATGTCTAGTTTTGTTTTCTTTCAGCTGTCATATTAAATCTAAAGAATGATTACGACAATCAGTAAAGGCTTTCTTTTCTGGGCTTTCTTTCTATTGTCCTCATTCTTTTCTCATTTCTACCGCACACAGTTCTCATAGAACTTATTCTGTCTATATTTCATTCATATTCTTTGTCGCTCTGGTGTCTTTCTGACTTTGTTCCCATCTGCTGTATGTCTCTCTCTCTCTGTCTCTCTCTCTAATGATGGGGGTGTGTGTGGCTTTGACACAGTCACATCTGCCAGTTGTGTGAGTCGTTCCCTCACTGCGCTACTCGCTAATGAGATCCTCCCCATTTAATTAATACCATAAGAATTTTAATTCTGACTGAATCAATTTAATGTGATGTGATTTTGTCAGACCTATTCCCTGAGTAAGGAGAGAGAGAGAGAGAGAGAGAGAGAGAGAGAGAGAGAGAAGGGGGGGGGGGTGCAATGGTTATTACATACATCATTTCACGGGGGTCTGCATTCCCTGCTGACTTAAACAAATTCTAATTAAGACTAATTAAAGCATCATTTATGAAAATGCTTGTGATAGTTATGCAAACATTCTGGGTGGGTATGCTTTGCATCATAATTAGCCCTTGGTTTAAATTAAGACTTGTTCCTTGACAATTATGGCTGTTAGAGTCACACTTTTCAGATAACATGCTGTGCTCTCTCCCTACAACTGAATACAGACTATGGACTTTAACTCTCTCGAACACCATATATCAGTCAAGTGTTAGAGGTTTATTCACACAGGAGCAGTCCAAAATGAGACAGTAAAAATGACAAGATGTCCAGAGCACTTTTGCACAGATAGACAAATAAAAAATTGCACATAAGTTGATTGCAAAATAGATTGCTGTGGACTGTAGGTCAGGGATATGATAGTCTATTTAGTGAAATGGATTCTAAACAAACAATATATTGAGTTCTATCACCACTTTTTGTCTGTTCACTTGTTCATTTACTTGTCTGCCAAAAATAATATACAAGAAGCAAAGGTTTTGAAGTATTTTTTTATTTTATGGTAATTTACCCCTGTGACAATTTTAGTTTCTACCAACAGTGCAATCACTGAATTCTCATTTATAATTACATTTTACAACTAATTTTGTTATTACATTATTTATTGGAATACTTGATTTTTTATTGGTAAATGGGATCATTCATTGGCCAATATTGTTGACCACACTCTTTCTTCTCACATAATAAAATAATTCAACTTTACACAATACGACACAATTGTGTATTGTGTGCCTGTTTATCTTATTTTTTGTTGTTGTAGCAAGTAGACCTATGATAAGCCAACGCAGCTGGATAAGCACATTACAGCTGCCTGTTCATTCAGTCAGTTAAAAACTATTCAGTTGATGAAATGGGTTCATGAACAGAAGATACCTCATTGTAAGCTATAAGTAGTAATACTGTAACTTGTGTTTATTTTGCTTTGCACCAAAGTCTTTTTTGTTAGGTAGTTTTATACTTTTATATGGCCTGCCTTTGGCATTTTTATCTCCATCAGTCTTTCTTCTCTGTATTTATCGGTGTGGTACAGTCCACCTCTGTAATAAGACTCTTGTCTAAAGAGTATTGTGCAGATTTGCTACAGGTTTGCTTAAAACACAGCCCATTCTCACTCCCAAGGCGTCACCTAACTGACGCCTTGGGAAGCATTTGACCATGCTTCAATATCTGACGCTTTAGGCGCCCTTTAGTGTCAGTTAGATGACGCCCTAGGATCGTGTGTACCCTACCCCCACCCCACACCTAAACCTAACCGCGTCCTCTAACTGACGCTTTCCTTTAGCGTCAGTTAGATGACGCCGTAGGATCGCGTCATGTAAGTGACGCTAAAAGGCGCCTAAAACGTCAAATATTGAAGCATGGTCAAAGGTGACGCCTTGGGGTGAGAATGTGTTGCAAAACAAAGAGTGCATGAAATCACTGTAACAAACATAAATGTCAGCTGCTTTACAGTAACAAGTCCTGACCAAGCACGTACATACAGCCATCATACACAGAAGTACACTGTGCAATGTTTGATGTGTCTAGCTCTACGTTTTCAACAGCAGTCTCATTAATCTGTGTTGAGTCTAATGTGTGTTTGTAAATGTGTAGCCCTTTTTATGGCCCAAGTCATGCAAATAATTTGGACACATGGATTCAAATAAGTTTATTTGAAAGATTATAATATAAAATATAAAGACATAAAAATAATCATGTAGTTGTGTTCTTTTAGCCAGATTATGAAAAACCACCGTCCAAGTACATTTCCTCTTGGGACATTTACTGGTAATATTGGGGACTTAAGTGTGGATTCTCCCTGCTCAGGTGTTGAGACTTGAGACGTTTGTTTATGTGTTTGTACAACACTCATTACCTCTCTGTTGTTTGTTTAGTGGCCCCCTGCTCTTCGATTTTTGGCCTGGCTTCAGCTATATTGCCTTCCCTGAATGGGAGACAGCTGGTTCAATATTTAAGAGAGAGAGAGAGAGAGAGAGAGAGAGAGAGAGAGAGAGAGAGAGAGAGAGAGGGAGACAAAACCAAGCAAGGGCCTTACACAGCCCAGTTAACGTGTTGAAGCGGTTTTGCGAAGCACGCAGATGGCACGCCGTTCCCAGATTTCATTTAAGCTAACCTAATCCTTTGCCTGCTCCCTACAGAAAGGCTGGGAATTAGCCGCCATATGTCAACTAGATTTGTCAGATTATTCATTACAATTAATTGCTGCTCTCACTTAAGGCCTCTAAGGCTGTGAATCGCTTCGAATTCTACTGCAAACACAAAAATTATGAGTAAAAGACTTTAGCCCTGTCATTCAAATTTCAGTCTGACCTTTAGCAGAGATCAGATCTTTGTGAGTTAGCATGTGGGTGAGGCTCTCTAATTGGTGTTTCGTTCTCTTTCCCCTCCATGTTTTTTTTCCCCCTTCCATCTCTGGTTTGGATTGCCGGTAGTCTGTCCATCTTTTCTGTCTTCTTGATAGTGGAGATGACAGAGCTACAGAAACATGCAGTGGAACCGTCACTTGCCTCTTAATTTAGTATCTTGGCTTGAGGAGTAACAATAAGTAGTGACACTATTACCTTGACTGCATTTTTCAGTAAGGCAAAGTAAGGCAAGACAATGCAAAGTTTATTTATAAAGCACATTTCAGTCACAATGGTACTTCATAAAGCTTTAAATAAATATGATTACAAATGAATCATAAAATAATCATTTTGAATGCCTAAGAAGGTAATATTAGCAATAAAGAGTAAAAAAGACTTACAATCTTGGCAATTTGGGGATTGGCAATTTTTTTTGTAATTTAAAACAAACAAGAAGAGAAGAATAAATGTAATGATGCCATGCAACAGTATGACACATAACTGCTGATTCAGTAAATGCTCATCTGAGTAGATGTGCTTTTATTCTGGATTGCAATGCTCCAGAAATATTATGGAAGCTGGTTCCAACTGTAGGTGGCATACTAGCCAAAAGCAGACTCACCTGGCTTTGAGTGAACACTTGGTAAACCTAACTGACCTAACTTGACCATAGTGATGTGTTATGTGTATTACCTGGCATGCATAAAAAGGCCCTAGGCCATTGAGTGATTTAAGTAAAAAAGTACTTGAAAAAAACAATTCTAAATGTAAACGAAAGCCAGTGTAAAGACCTGAGGATTTTTTGGTTCTGGTGAATATCCTGGCCACAGCATTCTGAACAAGCTGCAACTATCTAGAAACAAACTTTCATTATGTATCACCCTAAAGCTGCTTTGAAACTATTTGGATTGTAAATTATATATGTAAACGAATTGGGAATATTTAAATTAATGGTAACACTTTACAATAAGGTTAATTTATTAAACATTAGTTAATGTATTAACTAACATGAACTAACCATGAGCAATACATTTGTTACTGTTTTTGTTAATCTTTGTTAATGTTAGTTAATACAAATCCAGCTGTTCATTGTTTGTTCATGTTAGTTGCAGTGCAAAAACTAATGTTAACAGGACTTTAATAAAGTACTAGTAAATGTTGAAATTAACATTAACAAAGATTAACAAATGCTGTAGAAGTATTGTTCATTCTTAGTTAATGTTAACTATTGTAGTTAACTAATGAACCTTATTGTAAAGTGTTACCAAATTAATTAACCAATCATTAATACCATTGATCAGTTCTACCAAACATGGATGTTTTTCCACTAAGAAATTAACATTGTTATTATATATTGATTGATACTGTGAAGCTGCTTTATAGGGGGGGTTGACTGCGATTTCACTTTTTTCATTTTAAATAGTGTGTAATGTTGCTGTTGGTGCATATTTGAAGAGTTCAGATGCAAAAGCCTCTAAATGCCATTTTAAATTTTCTTCTTTAATGATGATTTTTATCAAACTTGTATATTTAAGTTCAGTAATTTCACTTAAATAACGCGTATAATAATAATTAAAATAATTTAAGTGAAATTAAATTAAAATAATAATTAAAATAATTTAAGTGAAATTACTGAACTTAAATATACAAGTTTGATAAAAATCATCATTAAAGAAGAAAATTTCAAATGGCATTTAGAGGCTTTTGCATCTCAACTCTTCATTTGCAAAGCGCTGAAAGTTTAGTGTAAGCAGAGATATCGTCTTTTAAAAATCAGGAAGTATAATTGCCTACAAAAACGACTCGATTGGGACTACAGCTGGGTTATGGTACGTCACTAACCCACACATTTGCATCAACCCCTCCCTCCGGAATATGCAGGAAAAGGCATGCGCATATTTCTGTGGCTCGTTGAGTGAGTGTTCACCCAGCTGTCAGGTCTTCTGTGTTCGAGCTTCCCACGGACGCTACTTCGTCAACAATGGATACAATTTATGTTTGATTATATTCCTGAAAATGACGATCGTAATTTAGCTCTCTGTGCTGCGCATTTTACTGAAGACAGCTTCCAGAATCTCCACGAATACAACACTGGATTTAACAAGAAACTGTTACTAAAACATGAAGCAGATCCAACTTTAAAACCAGAGGCAGCAGTTGTTGGGCCACAACCTGTAAGTAGGCTAAGACTTAATCATTTTAAATGTATTTGCATGTATAATTCAAGACGTAGCCTTGTGTTTTATTTTTTATTTTTTTCAAATGCCAGCGCTGGCTTTATAGCCACTATAGGCTACTAGTTATGCTAGTATTTTGTGTCTACGACAAACGCGTACAAACATTATGGACCTGAATTTTGTATAAGTACTAATGTTGTAAATGTATTTTTCATGTATATATGCTTTATGACGTTATTTTCGATATGATCAAGAACGTAAACTTGCCAATGCCAACGCTGTTTGTGTTTAACATTAGTAGCCAGTCAGTTGCTATCGTTGCCAGTCAGATGCTATTGTGTAAAACAAACATGTATATGGCTAAAAAATGTAGCAAATTATCATTCAGAAACGTTTAGTAAGAGCCGTGTGTGGTGAGGTTCTGCTTGACTCGATTCATCGCGGCTTTTTCGGTCTGATTCTGCCTCACTGATACTGCAGTCTCGACGTCATTATTTACGTGTATCCACCGTCTATGGTATCCACCTTTGGCATGCCCGTTTCGCCCGTAAAGGTAATGGGCGTTAACCTTCCGGACAACGTGAGCAACAGTTTAGCCAATCACAACACACCGGCCCAAACGAACCAATCTGAGCCCATAGCCTGTTTCTGAGGGAGTGGTTTCATAGAATCAGGAAGTCAACCGCTCGTTCAGGGGACAGAGGAGAGTGTGGCTTACAAAAAAGGTGAAGTTTATGAAAAATAAGACTTTTAAAAAAAGAAAAACCCCGAATACATGTTATATTGCACCCCATGAACACAATCATGCAAAGAAAAAAAGCAGTCAACCCCCCCCTTTAATGCAATCTACGAGGAAGGGCCATATTCGTTTCATTTAGTTTTGTCTGGTTGAAGCCACTATATATTAAAAAGTTGGTTCACCCAAAAATGAAAATTAAGTAATAATTTATTGACTCTGTTGTTGTTCCAATGCCATATGCCATTTTGGTCACTTTAAAATAACTGCCCTTTTATCTTGTCTTTTTCTGTTTTAGACCACAAAAGGATGTTAATATATATATTATATGTCCCACTTATTTATATAATGGTAAACTGGGAGTGAATAGTGACCATGTATCAAGCTTTTTTTTTTTTCAAAAGTGCAAAAGTATCATAGAATTGTCACGTCACGTCATCTCATGTGTAATAAAAGGGTTTTGGGTTTGGTGAAAATCCCACCAAAATGTAATGTATTATTGAAGGAAAATCCTTACCTTGGGCCTTGGTCTTCTGTACACGACAGCATGTTTATGACACTCTCATTCCGACTCGCCCAGGAAAAGCACACAAACGCGACATGAAATACAATCCATGTTCTTTCTTCTCTGAGGTGAATTTATCTGTTCTGTTCGTTGCATGTTCAAGTTTTCGCATTTCACATCTCTCAACTATCCTCCTGACTGTCATCTGACAACTGGAGTTCTGGTTTGGAGACATTCATCTCAGTAAAGAAATTACACAAATACCTTTTTTGTTATGTCTTGCCATTTTATTTTATGTTGCATTTTTATTTATCATGAACGTGCAGACGTGCATGGCCATGGTCAGGATGTTTGTTAAATAATACTTTTTAATTTTGTTTTGTTTTTTTACAAAACACTATTGTATATGCTCAGAACACTTGAAATATACAACATGTTGCGTGGGACCTGTCGTGGCCATACAATATCTAGTCGACCCTATGTTGAGGGAACATCTTTTTCTTGTTGCTACGAGTTTAACCTTAGCCTGTGTGACCTTAGCAAACTGGGATTATCCAACGCATTCTCATCCTTTAACGTCATATAGAACGCTATATGCAAAAACGGCGCTATACTACGCACATGGCACCCGTTATCGTTAATATAACACGCGCTGTGAGGGCTAAGTTTAGGTGTGGGGTAGGCTCTGCGTGTCATATTCACGCTAAAGGATTTATGACGTCTTGGGTTTGCGTGTTATATTAACGATACAGGGTGCCATGTGTGTAGTATAGTGCCGTTTTTGCATATAGCGTTCTTTATGACGTTAAAGGATGAGAACGGGCTGGATTATTAGAAAAGATATCAGTAACGCTTCCTTTTACAGTCCTGTTAACCATGTACTTACTATGTACTTATTATAGTAAGTACAATTACTGGGTAATAACTAGGTACTAACCCTGAACCTACCCCTAAACCTACCCCTAACCCATGTACTTACCTTATATTAGCCAGTACTTTCTTTGTAAGTACACTGTAAGTACACTTAAGTACATTAGTAACTTAATATTTTATTTTGAATGAAACAAGATATTGTAGCATTTTTATAATAAAATATAATATAATAAAAACATATTCTAGTGATATTGTCAAAACCCAATATTGTCTCAATAAATATCTTCAATGTAGTTTGCTACTTGTCAAAATTGTGAGCTTGAGTGTTGTTTAAATACTTGAAATCATGCTTGTAGCTTATGTAGCATAGTTTCATATAACCACCTCTCCAGAATGCACCAGTTTTTTAACACGGTACTCCTAATTTAGGCAGAAGAAAACTTGTGTCACCGGGACAAAGACATCAAGAGGAAATCAAGCACATTTCATCTTGATGTTGCTGTATAAAACATGCAATACACTCACCCTGAATTTTTTACGAGAACTGTATGTAGTACACTAATAGGCAGCACGATTAATGGTGCTGTTCTGTGAAATAAGCCTAATGTTGTCATGATTAATGCATGTGCTTCTCTCTTCATTGGCACCTATGCAAATACAGGCACCTCAAACTATGTGAACAACATTTACGATCTCAAACTAAACCACTTCTGCAAACTCTGTGTTTTTATTTCTTTTTCCTTCAAATATGATGTTTGTTAAGGATAATACTTTAAAGAAAAAAGACTCGAATGATCATGTGATTAAAATAATGATCGTTTCCTTAAGAGCTTCTTCAAGTCAAAGTGCTGTTATCTCAACAACATGATTGACACAAATCCACAAAACGCACTCATATTTAATGAGATATTTTGGTTCATTAGTGAGTTGAACATGGCAGAAAAGTGATTTCATGCTGGTTCTGATTGGACTACTTAATTATGCTGTCTCTGAGAGCGCTGGATCTCTGAGTGGGTGTTCAGGAGCGTTAGTGAACACCTTTGGCTCGGCTAATGAGCAGGTGAGAGCTACAGAAGCTCTTGGCCACTGATGTCATGACAGCGACACATTTTCACATTGCTGATTGCTCAAACCTGTTGTGTTTCATCCTCTTACCTCTTGCCACAGTGCTGCTCTAATATGGATTTTCTAAAGATAAATCCCATGGAAGATGAGGATTAAGAAATAAAATTTGAAAAGTAGTTAGCTCTAGTTAGACTAGTTAGTCTGTAGAAGTTTCGGGACCAAAAAAATAGTTCAGTCGGTCCGGATGATATGATATGAGTTGTGAACATTCACTGAACACCGCAAACAAATAGCAGACACCTTTTAAAGTTCCTCCTGAATCAAAACAACGGGCATTCATTATTGTTACGTTTATTATTATTAGATTCATTATTATTGTGCTTTGAGACATGAGGTCATTTAACGCTGCTTTGAAGACTCTGCTATGCGTTCATGTGTTTTGAAGGAGGCGTGAGGCTCTGAAGGGAGGGTGAGATCTTATGATTTCAAAGCTAGCTTGCTATTGCTAGCTGCCCTGAAATTGCCTCTCATAAGGACCCAAAGGCTTTAAATCATATTTCAAATATTCAATTTTGGTAGAGAAAACATTCAAATCTTTGGCGTTATCAATGGCCACAACACTTAGCATTTAAAGTCATCATGAAATCAAAATTGAAAATTCAATCCGTGCACATTATTATTTATTTTTGAATTCATGTGTCCTCATAATCTTCAAACAAAATAACTTAAAAAAATAACATCTTCACCAGCGTCACTCTTCTGTCACACACACACGTTTACACACACACACACACACACACACACACACACACACACACACACACACACACACACACACATATATATATATATATATAGTGAGAATAATGACAATAAAAAGAAATCCCACATCTTGACTGTTCTTTTAACATAACTTTTAGAAGAATTTGATAACTTTGCTGTCAGCTTAAAGGGTTAGTTCACCCAAAAATGAAAATTAAGTCATTAATTACTCACCCCCATGCTATACCAACCCCGTAAGACCTTCGTTCATCTTCGGAACACAAATAAAGATATTTTTGATTGAATCTGAGAGCTGGATCACTCTTCCATAGGCTTCCTAAGGGACTGGCTCTTGACGGCCCATAAAGTCATTAAAGAAAAGGTTTAAATATTCCATGTGCCTACAGTGGCTCAATTATAAGTTTATCAAGCGACGAGACTACTTTTTGTGCAAAAAAACCCCCATAAATAACGACTTTATTCCACTATTCCATTACTTCCTTATGGGCGCATGCGCGAGAACTGAGACGAGGACGTTCTCATTCGTCTACTTCTTGTTACCGGCTGCTCACCGCTTAGGAGTTTTACCGCCACCTACAGTATAAAATGATGATCCATATATAAGGCGCTCCGGATTATAAGGAACACTGTCGTTTTTTGAGAAGATTAAAGGCTTTTAAGTGCACCTTTTAGTGCGGAAAATACGCAAATTGAAAAGCGTATGTACAGCGCGCATCTTCCTCTGCTTGTAAACAGAAAGTTTTGCGCTTCCAGCACATCTTCTTATACGGTAGGGGGCGGTAAAACTCCTAAGCGGTGAGCAGCCGGTAACAAGAAGTAGACGAATGAGAACGTCCTCTTCTCAGTTATCGCGCATGCGCCCATAAGGAAGTGATGGAATAGTGGAATAAAGTCGTTATTTATGTTTTTTTCGCACAAAAAGTAGTCTCGTCGCTTGATAAACTTATAATTGAGCCGCTGTAGGCACATGGAATATTTAAACCTTTTCTTTAATGACTTTATGGGCCGTCAAGAGCCAGTCCCTTATGCAGTCTATGGAAGAGTGATCCAGCCCTCAGATTCAATCAAAAATATCTTTATTTGTGTTCCGAAGATGAACGAAGGTGAACCATGGTACAGCATGGGGGTGAGTAATTAATGACTTAATTTTCATTTTTGGGTGAACTAACCCTTTAAAAAAAACTCTAGTTTAACAGATGTTTTGCTCTTTAGTTTTTCATAATGTTGTGAATAAAACCATAATGTAACAAAAATATTAGCAAATGTTTTCAAACATACCATGCAAGAAATGTACCCAAGGCTTTTAGGGATTACACCAAACCACATTCTTCATATGTAAAAGACAATAACCATATTTCTTTGTAATTTTATGTAACAAAGTACAGGGATCCTCTTTTGACAGTAGAATTAACCCCTTGTTCATATCCATATGAAGCTTCGCTACGCTCTAGTTTGATGTGGTTGAGATGCATGCAGGCCATATGTTTGTAGGTCTCTCTGCGTCTCACATCGGTGACTGTAGATGGATGGAGTTTATGTGGATATGGAGCCCAGCCTCATCTGTGTACAGTACAGCCCAGCGCTACCTCCCCGCTCATTAGAATACAATATGGCTTCCACTAAAGGTCATCCTCTCAGAGTATAATCACACACAATCAAACGCACAAACTTCATACATCACACAGACAGTAAACAGCCACTGGCTTTATTTTCCACTGACAGAGAATGGCTTGCAGCCTATTTATAATTTTACCCTCTCACATCAATTAAAGAAAGCTGGGAGCATGTTAAAAGTTCTTTTGGACGATGGGTGAAGCACTACATGAATTGTTTGGGCTGACTGATTAGAGAGAGAGAGAGAGAGAGAGAGAGAGAGAGAGAGAGAGAGAGATAGAGACTTTTTTTTTTTACAACAAAAAAAAAAAAAAAGAGAGAGAGAGAGATGTTTATTAGAACTTAAATCTGTGCCAGTTTTAAACTGTTGCAATGCTAGAAAAAAAAAGATAAACAGAGCTGGAGACATCTGCTAAATGTATGTGTATCTTTGCTAATTGCTTGTCTTTATTCTCATTTTGGAGATGTCCACCTCCAGCGGACGACAGTGACTTGACGTTTCGTCTCTTTTGTTGAAATGACAGGAGCCTGTCAAGAGGATAAATGTGTCAAAAAGGAGGTGAGATTGGAAGCTTTCGCTCTCTCTGTCTGATTATCATAATGAGGAGAGCACATTTAGTAGTTCATGGCCCCATGTCATCTGATTAGAGCAATGATTAATGATATCCTTTTACCAAAACACCCCTCACTCTCATACTCACACTTAGATAATGAGCATTAATGCAATAATGACTTTGTATTGCTATGTTTTGATTTTTAATATTTGTTAGTAAGAGATTTTCAAATGATGGTAAGACAAGTGGAGAAGAATCCCTTGGGTGATTTGTTCATTTCACTATATTTTATTTTTCAAGATTGTCCCAAAAACACTGAGATGCATTTGGCTCAGTGCAATACCTAATCACAACAATAACAAAAAAAAAGTCACAATTATCTTTTATATATTTTATTCTGTGGCAGAAACAAGCTTCCACTAGCTAAGGTGTTGTGAGTAGCTGCTTGGTTATTCCTTGATCTTGGTGGTTGCTTTGTGGTTGCTAACTTGCCCGAGTGATATTCTGTTTGGAGGAATGGTCTCTGATCTCCTGTCCGGTCAACCTCATCAGGCAGGATAGGGTAAATCTAAGTTGTTATCTTGGCAAAATAATTAAAGGGTGCCATGAATTGTGGCCAATGTGTATTAGAGGAAAAGCATTTATTTAATGAGATTTTTCTCCATGTTCAAATGTTTTACTTTTTTTCTTTTACTTAAACCAATTTTTATTGTTTAAATAAAAGTTTAGACTTTTGTGAATTTTTCTGAACAAGAGGTTAAAAGGATTATTAATGCAGCATATGTTCATGTGTTTTTTAAAAGTTGAGAGCCACCCGCAGCATTTTTTATCTTTTTTATTTAATTTTCATGGCAACTAGAACATTTTATTGCATGAATATCTGAACATGCAATATATATATATATATATATATATATATATATATATATATATATATAAAATATGAGTTCTTTTTTATCAGCACTTGATTGTGGGTAAGTTTAATAAATAATAATAATAAAAAAAAACTATATTTTAAGCAAAACAAGAAAAACACCTATAAACATAGTAGATTGTGTACCAACACCACCAAAGCTAGTACAGTCTTATACCTTGTCCTGGGTCGATATGTCATACGGTAACATTAGGCAGTTTTAATTGATCTACTGTTTAATGTTTAAGATTAAACACATTATTTTACATATGCATCAGATTACACATGCTATCGCTTGTTTCTGCTTCTTCTTCACATGTATAACAGTGAAAACATGCAAAAAGCCAGAAATCACTGTCAATGGTGGGGAAGCGTTGTATCATAAATGACAGAAATGGCAAAGAAAGGTGATATAGGTATACACCCAAAAATGAAAATTATGTCCATAATGACCCTCATCTTGTTCGTGTTGTGTACGTGTCAGTAATACAGTGTTTTCAGCAATAAATTCTTCCAAAGGATTAGGATGTGAAAAGTGAGTGAAAATGACCAGTGTGACACAACAGCAGTATAACATTTTGACGCATGCTTCTTAAATATCTGTGAGGTTTAAATGGGATGTACAAAATGCTTAAATATGGGACAGTCCCTAATTTATTTTCATTACAGTCTGCTTTTAAAGGAGCCCTATGCAAGATTGTGTTCAAAACTGGTACTGCAAGGGGATTTCAAAATACTGTAGAGCGGTGTATTCCCCCACCTTCCCCCTTGACTCGAGGTTGCCAGATACGCTGCGGGGTCCAGCAGGAACGTAGGCTGCTACAAAAAGCTTCCAATGGCAAGTGACGAGTCCTACATAGTGAGGGTTTTTTTTATTAATTATTTATTTTGGACTTTGTCGCGAAGTATTTCTGATTCATGTCATTTTTATATTAGGAGTTTCTTTTGTTTCGCAACGTTAGACTTTTTTTTTTTTTTTTATCCGAGTCCGACATGTTGTATCTGCAGCTGTGGTAACTAGAGAAGAGCTAGCAATGCGAATGCCGCAATACTACTGAATCAGTGATTGGTAGATCGGTGGAGGGTGGCGCATCCGACCAAAACACAACATGACAACATCAACACCAGTTGAGGGCTGCAACTTCTCTTTTTAAATGACAATATCCTGGCCGTCAGTGTTGTAGTGATGCCTACTGTCTAGTGACATATCAGGGAAAATGTATGATTAATTGAAATACATTTATTGCATACAGCTCCTTTAATTCTTCTGATCAATTGTTCTGATCTGTTCAATATCACTTTTAAAATGACCGATTTCTAAAGACATTTCTAATATTTACTGCAAGTATTATAATTATATTTTTTACTGATTAAATGTTGATTTGCGATGTTCAGTCAGTATGCGTTATAGAAGTTAAGTTATGTAATATAACCCTAATAAAGCTGTTGATGTGAAAGACAAAACTTGGTTTAAAGATTTCTAATTTATTTAATAATAAGTAATCAACAAAATATAAACTGGCAAGTTTGAGTTTAGTCCATTTGCCTTTTAAGTTCTTTCCTTAAACATTTAAGTCAATTCAATAAGAATACAACATTAGGTCAACTCAATTAATTGTGTTTTTTTATTTTTCCATTACTCAATTAAACTTACGCAATCACTTTCCTCAAATCATCTGATTAGTCTCAACTTAGGTTTACAATGAACGTCTTTCTCAAGTTGCCCTTGAGATGGAAATTCGGGTTAAATAACCAGTCATCGTCGGACTTGGATTAATATTGTAAAATCAATGACATTTTTACTGTCTTTACAGCAATCGCCGATGACTGAGGAAGCCCCCGGAGCTGAAGTTGAGGTTCATAATGAGGGTTTCTTTATATCCGACATGCACTGTAAAGCCGTGGACTGAAGACTGAATTCATGAGACTGAATCTCCGGATGGGTCATTTGAGAATCGTTGAAAAATGTGGTGATATATTATGAGAAAGTGAAAAGGATTACAAGATATTCACAAAACGTTCATGCACCTCTTGATGGAAATAACATCACAATATTTATTCCCATCAAGACGGGCATCAATTTTTGGTCGAGTATTGACAATGCAAGAGTCAAGCACTCTGGAAAGTCTATTCCAGCTCATCCCAAAGACTTTCAATGGATTTAAGGTCTGGACTCGAGGTGCCAATTCATGTGTGAAAATGATTCTTCATGCTCCCTCCCAACCATTCTTTCACAATTTGAGCCTGATGAATCTTGACAGTAGCCAAGTTTTCATCCACTTTTTGTACTCTTTTGTTATCGACAAAGTGAATGTAAAAAAATAATTTGCTGTCTCCAGCCTGTTTCCATTAAATCGGCCTTTTAACGATAAAATAGTGTGTGTGTGATAACGTTATCAGTCATTCTGGAATATGGCCATGATGTGTCTTCCTAAGAAATGAAAAGCTGCACTCCATCAATTAGGGTTTGAATAGCATCATGTCAAGATGCAAAGGTTTTGCTATTTACAAGGAGTATGGTAACCTCTGAGTACTGATAGAAACCTATAACACAGATGCAATACTGTGAATATAAAACAGGCCCTATATAACATTTCATTTTACTTTAGGTCCATAGCTGTTCTCTTGTTTATTGGGGTTTTGTGCTCCGATGGCCAGCTGTGGTTTGGCATAATACACTGTAAACAATGTCCCTAAGGTGTGCCAGTATGGCAATATTTATTGTAAACAGTTTTCAATTTAAACTCTATAAAAAAATTCAGTGTCATTATCATAGGTTTTTGTTTTTAATAGTGAGTTTAATAGTGATCCCAGTAAGTTAAAATACAACAATAACAGATCTTTCAGTGGAAACTTGGAATGAAGAAGAGAAAAGCTTGTTGGTGACTCCTCTGAAAATTCCTTCCTCTCATTCTGTCTTTCCAGATGCCTTGTGATACAAATCCCTTAGTGTTCCCTGCATGACAGACACAAAGTGGACTGTGTTTTTAATTGTGAGTGGGGTGGTTGTAAACACAGCTTTTAAACCCCTTCTTTGTGGATCCGAGGTGCGGATTTACATCTGGAGGACACAGTGATTCATCTGCTACTTCTTTAATGTCTGTTTTAGTAGAGCCACATTCTGTTCTACTTCCTACGATGACACATTGTCCCATGGCACCTCTGGCAATGTGATTGGATGTTTTAGGTTTGAGGGTGGGACTCGGTCACCAACATGTTAACTTGGGCACTGGAGGGAAAGAGGTGGAAGATCTGACTGGTTCATCACACTGATTCCAATGTGAGCAGTGTTTGAAAATGCATATTGAAAGAAATAGAAAGCCCAGTATGTGTCTTTTTTTTAATCAAAATCAAAGTACTACCAAAGCTCTAATTGAAAAAACAAACAAACAAACAAACAAACAAACAAACAAACAAAAAACGATACAGTTTAAGCACTGTAAAAACAGCCCATTCTCACCCCAAGGCGTCACCTAACTCAGGGGTTCTCAACTCCAGTCCTCGTGACCCACTGCTCTGCATATTGTGCATGTCTCCCTTACTTAAAGGACAAGTTCGGTATTTTACAATTAAAGCCCTGTTTTAAGATCGTCCCTGATGAAATAGAATAGTTAAGATTGTTTTTTAGACAGATGCCCCTGTCACGAGAATTTTTGGATTCTGTGTTAGCACCCCCCCCCCACCTTTACAATGGTAGCATAGGTGCACTCGAACAATCATTCATAAAAACGCATAAAACTTTAGTTTACAAAGACGTGAAACTCACCGAGTGGTCTGGGGTGTTCACTGATATGCTCACACAAAAATCGCTGCAAAAGATGCTTTCCAACAGGTTTTATCGTAGTTTTTGTCCGACTTCATTTCCTTCCTGTTTTTGGTAGAAGTCCACAGTAGTAAATTGTCGAGTTCACGTGCGCGATCATTGGTAACTAGGCAACTAAGGATCGCGCACGCAAATTCGACAATCGACTACTGTGGACTTCGACCAAAAACAGGAAGAAAATGGACTTGGACAAAAACTACGATAAAACCTGTTGGAAAGCATATTTTGCAGCGATTTTTGTGTGAGCATATCAGTGAACACCCCAGACCACTTTTATGCGTTTTATGCGTTTTTATGAATGATTGTTCGAGTGCACCTATGCTTTCATTATAAAGGTGGGGGGTGCTAACACAGAATCCAAAAATTCTCGTGACAGGAGCATTTGACTAAAAAACAATCTTAACTATTCTATTTCATCAGGGACGATCTTAAAACAGGGCTTTAATTGTAAAATACCGAACTTGTCCTTTAACACACCTGATTCAGATCCTCAGCTCGTTAGTATAGACTCTCTGTCTATCCTAACAAGCTGTGAGCAGTGGGTCGCGAGGACGGACGCCGATCCAAGTGCGGTGGTGAGATGTGAATAAGGTGATAAGGTGAGCGCGAACAGTAGTCTACGTGTACATATTGATGAAAAGAAAACGGTTTGTGTTTGTGTTTCTTCTGGAAACAATGGACCATATGAGATTCTGCACAGTTCAGCGCACTTGGATCGGCGTTCGTAGATCGACTGGTAGAGACTATTTTTCAAAGATGGCTTCTTCCTGTATTCGCGAAGTTGACTGTGTGTATAAAATATCTTCTTATTAAACTCTATAGACACTGACAAAGTTCTCAATGCTTCGGTTTGAATGTAGGGACCCTTATTATGCTGTCGTGTTAGTCTGGGGCTATTTTGAGCCTTGTTAGTAGTAATAACAAGTGATTTTCATTTGTCATTACTCTATGCCCTATATACCAGCATTACTAGCGTTATAGGCTAAACTGTTTTTAGAGACAAAACAATTTACATTCGGCAATCATGAAAACAAATCTCAGATAATGGTTGACTATAGGTAGCAATATGTAATTAGACCAAAGGTTCATTTTGCGCCGGTGTTGTCCTTTAAAGGACACCTGGTCAAAATTAGTTATGAGTATAACCAATAGTAAATAGACAATTCAACAGTAAATGTCAAAGAAAAAATCTTATTGCAATATAATCATACGATTTTGGTTAATCTGGCTTTTACTGTTATAACTGAATCTAAAGGAGTGTAACTCCTGGGGGGATTTCAGAATGGTTTTCATGTATACACTCACATGCATCAGTTCTGAAACTATGTATAACGCTGTCAAAAAATTAAATGGAGAAGTCATTCTAACGGGCACCTTCTGACCCTTCGTATTTTCTGTCAATTACAAAGGTATAAAGTAATGCATAATTATGGGCCTATGTATTATAACGCACAACTAATTTGTGTTTATGCTAAATTATTTTGGACTACATTGTTGCAGAACTGCTACCCATGCATATCTAATGCACTGCATTTAAAGCATGAAAACACACAAAAGCACTTGTGTCTGTGTACGATAATAATAATCATGGTAAAGGCTGATCTTGGTGTGTTGAGGTGTTTCAGTGTGCTGCTGCTTAGATGGTCAAAAAGAGATGCTTACTTGTCCTGCATATTGACTACACCAAAGGCAAACAGTGTTTTTGCTAATGATCGTCTGTTCTTAGCATCTGCTTAGTGGGGCTCTGGGGCCCCCATGTTACTCAGGTGGGCATAATTACATTTCTTAAGGTCAACCTCTCACCAGGATGAATTAGTGAAATTACATAGTTGACCACTCTAGGGCGTAGATCCAAATGCAATTAACTTAGTTAATAGATCTCCAGTAGCCTACAATCCCTGTGAATGGGGCCTGTTCCACACAGGGGCCACACACAGAGCCAGTTCACTTAGAGACATTTTTAAACTCGCTTCTTTGATTGCTCAGGTCAAAGCCCACTTTGACTGTGAAAATGTGAAAATATTCAAATCCCAAGGCGAGGCGGGGTGTTTAGGCCCCATAGGCTCAGACAAACACAGCAGCCTACAGCAGCCTACCTTTTATTTGTTTAAACATGCAATAGAGAGCAAGCTATGAGATATTGATTAGTGCATACCCTGATCAATCACACTAAATGATTGGCTGTAAGCCCTGGGATCCCCTGCAGGCTATAGAACGGAGGCAGACAGTGAGATCTGGGATGGCCTCTGCAGTCCACTGAGCAATGCAAATGCACTCTAAACGGGGCCTTAGCCGAGCAGGGGCTTTCAATCAAGAGACCCGCAACTCCCTTCGAGCATAATCCCAGCCTACTAACCAAAGAATATGATCACAGGATCATATTCAAGTCAATATTGCCTCTCTTCCACTACCTATTAAGTGGCACAGATATTAGATATGTGTGTAGATATAGGGTAAACATCAATTCATGTTAGTTCAATGCACATGTGTCTCTCCATCTAAGAAAATAATTTGAGGAAAAATTCAAATGTGCTTCATGTTACGGCGTGGGTGCAGGCAGAAGAACAGGCAGAGTCCAAAAAGCTCCAATACAAAGGTTTAATCATAAATAAATCTGGATACAGGCAGGCAGAACACATAGTAACACTCACATTGACCAACAAAGACAGAATGAAACAGAGGGAACTAAATACACAGAGGAATCAGGCCTAATGGGGTGAAAACAGGTGAAACAGATGAACAAGACGAGGAACAGGTGGCTGACGAGGGAGTGAGTTCCGGAATGGAGACAAGAGGATCCTGGGAAGTGTAGTGCTGATGACAAGACAGACTGGTGCAGACGAGGACTGTGACATTTCAAGTCTTAGCTTTTAGCTTTTATTTTTTGTAGTGTCTGGAATTTGACTCCTACTACTGCTTCTGCTGCTAATATTTTTAAGAAAGAAAGAAAAATAATGAATGAAAATAAAAAGCCCAAGAAAGGTAGTAAAGACATCATAAAAGTAATCCATGTGACTCCAGTAGTTTATCCTCAATTTTATGAAGTGAGTACTTTATTTGAGCAAAAAACAAAACAACATAATTTACCACTTTATTTACAAAATATGAATCTCCAACACAAGAGCAGGAATGAACGCATACTGGAGATTAATATCTTGTGAAGTGCAAATGTATGTGTTTTTTTTTGTTTGTTTGTTTTTGCGCAAACAAAGCACTCACGTCGCTTCAAAAAATTGAGGTTAAACCACTGGAGTCACATGGATTTCTTTAATGATGTCTTTACTACCTTTCTGGGGCTTGAAAGTGGCAGTTGTGTATAATGTCAATGGATGGACAGAAAGCTCTCGGATTTCATTAAAAGATCTTCATTAGTCTGATGAATGACTGTCTTATGGGTTTGGAACCACACAAGGGTGAGTAAATGATGTCAGACTTTTCATTTGTGGGTGAACTAACCCTTTAAGTGCTGAATGCTTCTGAGCTGGGCAGAAAAGGGGCTATTTAGAAATGAACAGAACACTGCTGACAAAAAGATATTCCGAAAGTTGCAGTTGTTGAAGAAGAAACTTTAAACATAAAACAACTTTCTTCAAATTTCTTGGTTTGAACAGTTAACACTTAAGAAATCCCCTGAAAGCAATTACATGTTCGCTCTTGACAGACAAAAAAAAAAAAAAAAACTTTTTTGATTAAAATATTACGAAAGTAATTGGGACTGTTATATTTCTGATCTGGCCTATTTTCCAATAATATCAATAATCTTTTCAGTAGTACATTTATAATAACAATTTAATACTAAAGCTGCCCTGCGTAGCTTTTTTTGGGTTGAAAATTATTCAAACTGGTGGATTTCCGTGGGTGGTTTGAGCATGTCTTTGCATCATTTCGTCACATCTGTACACATAAAGAAGAAGTCTCGGCTAGTATAAGCTATATTGTGTGTGAGGATGTTGGAGGTGGAGATTTATAGCCTTTTCTCACTGCACTTGATATAATTACACTTATCAATTTGATGTCAGATCCATAGAGGTTCAAACGACAATCCCCAGTGACAACTGGAGATTCATCCAGTGTAAAATGCAAGACTTTGTTCGACTTCTGAGTGAAAAAAAGAGACTGCAACCGGACCCATGCGAAAACAAGGAATACATTTCAGAAGGACATTAGACCTACATGTAGTCACGCAATTGCTGATGTTGTTAACATTAACAATTTGAGAACAAAGTATAATTTGCAAGGTTTTGCGTGATATGATAAGCTATTTTTAGATTTAATTAGTGTGATTTACTGCAATGTCAGAACCAGAACAAAAGTGGATGTTACTTGTTCAGATGATATTTTCCGGTGAAAATTATTATGTTGGTCATACTTCCAAATATAATAATCTGTGATTCTGAATGCCAGGATCCACACCTGCGCTGTGATTGACAGCTGCCCTCTCTCCTCAAACATTGTGTTCATTGTGTCCGCACTGTGCTGTGTCAAGGGTGTCGAAGTACAACTCACGTAAAGTTGATAATTCCGCGAATGACTGCAATTGCAGATTTCGAACAGAGATGGCGACAAAGAGGAAAGCCTGTGGACAGCAGACATTACATTTAGTTGATATATGAAAATATCTGAAATGAGGTTAAAAGACTTTTAAGTCAATATTTTTTATATATTTTACTATACTACCGCTTAGTCTACTGAAATAATTTTAAGTTGGTCCAATTTAGTTCAGAAAAATACACCAAATACACTTAAAGTTATGCTTTACTACAATTTAATCACAACTAAAATATACTTAATACAAAATTACTTGTTTCAAACTAGTGAATTATTTCTACCTGGCAGCGTCTATCTGTTAATAGTAAAGCTATTGGGTTTTAGTTACAAATAAATATATGCTGTTTTATTGATACATTACAGAACAGTGTTGACAACACATTTCTGCTCTACTGAATGTTTCTGTGTGCACGCAATCCGCAGGTGGTGTGTAGTGTACTGATGTGCATTACAATGCAGCAGCGCATTAGATTAGAATGGTGATTGCCTTATGTGTACAATAAGCTGTGCATTCACTAAATCAATTTTGAGCATCCAGATGGTATAATCATGGTTTGAAATTAACACTCGCCAAATGGGGGTTAAAATACTTAACTTGATAATTCAATAAAATTTGACAAAGCAGGCATAGTCTACATGAGGACTGGCATACTGTCAGAAAAAAGGGCAGTAACTTTGTCTTATCAACCCTTAAAAGGTGAAGTTTTGTATTCTTAGTAATAATGTGTTCTTAATAGTAAAATGTACCCTTAAAATTTGATGTTGCTTTATGGGTATTGCCACAGTGATAAGCTGGAATTCTTTTTGACTGTGCATGGGCTTTTATTCAGAAATGATATAATAACATTTTGTAATCAAATTTGTGTATGTGAAAGTGTGCTTGAATAAATTTAAACCTATAAAATAATTATATTCACTGCTAAGTCATGGGGACACATTTATAACACAAACATTTTTTTTTCTATGTCTTAATCACATTTAGCATTGTACTTCTTAAAACAATTGAAACATTGATCTTACATTTCAGGTATCCAGGAGCTTTTTGACAATGGGTTTTCTGGTAGAGCACTAATGTGAAGGTTCGATTTAGCGGACACACACACACACACACACACACACAACACACACACTCATAGAATTACAGAAGTGAACTGGTACAAGTAAGATTTGACACTGATCATTCATACTTGTCCATTTTCTCAGACAGTGGAGTGTGACAAGGGAACTAGTCTCTCTAATCCAGTTGATGAGTCTGCTTTTTGTTTGCACCCAGCCTTGCAGAAAAAAAAATCCACAGGGGATTGGTGCTAGCATTCAGGTTGTGCATTATGACTGCTCAAAAGCTCACTGCTGCCTCTGCAACGATTGACATATCAAAATAGATTCATTCATTTGAAATGCAATTGCTAGAATTTCTGGAGGATTTGCATTTTTTCCGCTTGATGTCTACAAGATATGATCAATGTTCAGTTACTCAGGGCATGTACTGTAATGTATTACTGTAATGCTTTACAATCACATTTATTCTAGATCCATGCTTTAAATGTTGATACTACCACTAATAATATCACAACTACTACAATATTGCTACTATTACTTATAATTATAATTTTATTGTATTACAATGGTATTTTTTTTGAGTGGCTGTTTTGACCAGTCTTACTAAGACCAAACAGATAGATATTTAAAGTAAATATAATTCATTCATTTCTGATACAATGCCCATGCAATTCAGTATAAGTTGTTGGGATGTACTCAGGACAGCTAATTATAGGATCAAAGGATTATATTCTGTGATTCTGTGGTGTTGATGGCTAATAATGAGATTAATTGAATGAGTGTAATTTGAAGAGTTAAACCCCCAGTGGTTGCAAAATAACCTGTAATGCAGGTCTCTAAACAACTGTGTCAACCACTAACACCATTTTTTTGTTATCTCTGGAATTTCCATCCCATGGAATACGCAAATTGATTTTGTTAAGTGTGCACAGATTTGTTTTAAACTGTTTTTTACCCCCCGTATTCTCGTTGGCTGAAGTGTGAGCATCTAGGTTCGGCTAAGCTTTGGCACACATGCACGCGGATAATTATTATTAACTTCCAGTTCATTTAGCTGCTCTAATGCTAATTTCAACTTCAGAAATTAAAATAAATAAGGTCATTATCATCCGCTAGAACATTTGCATATCTCACAGGTGTACTTATCCCCAAGCGTTACAGACAGAAACATTCCCCAAGTCAAATCAGTCAGCTCCAAACCAACAAAAAGGAGAGGTGCTCATTTAGCCCAAAATTTGCACCCAGCACAAAAATCATGCAAATGAAGCCCAAGCACTCAATTGGAAGACACAGCATTTAGGTGACATTAATCAAAAACTAAATATGCAGGCAAAGGTGAGGTAATCCCAGCCGTTCCTGGTACAGTCGTAGCTTCTGGCAGCCCTGCCGGTTCTGTTCCGCTGTTCTGAAAATGGAGGGCTGCTATGGAAATTGCCCTGCATTTTAAGGTAGATCATTGAAATTAATAATTCACGCAAAAACATAATTTGTGTTAAAATTGTCATTATTTTTGTGAAATTAAGTTAATTGAAAAAAAAGTTAATACAATGAAGGAGGTTGGTTTAATCAATAGAAACACACAATATTATGTTATCTGAACCACATAAATTATATGATTTGACAAAAGAAAAAAAGTGTTTAGTTTATACGCACTTCTGCTTTCTAGTTATAGCTCAGGTCCCATCTCTTGGTTCAACATCCTTGCCAGTATGTTCCTGTCAAGTTTGAGCATCATAAGACATTATTGATGCTATCCTTAGCAAACACCTTTAATAGAATTTACAAAACCAAATTACTGCATGGCAGAAATAGGCACCAATAAAATGCTGACTCATAATCTGAGCTTAAGATAAATGAGGGCCAGTTTCAGTGCTCTTGTTGATTAAACTTGACAAAATAAACTCCTCTAATACTCATAGACAGACAGAGTGACAGACTCAGTAACAGATGATGATCTAAGTCATCAGTCATCTTTTAACCCATTGCTGTCTCTAAACATCGCCATTTAAGCAGACAGAAACGTCTGGTTTATCTTGTACACTGCAGACTCTCCACTCTAAAGAAACTGTGACAGAAAAACTGATAAGAGAAGTCATGCGAGTCTGGCAAACATCCGTCCCTATAAGCGTTTAATGGACAGTGAATGCAAACGTGCTGCTCGTGGCAGGAGAGCCACATCACCACACACACACCTCCCAACCCTGAAAGACCAACGGAGACAACCTGCAAAACGCACCCCTTCCCCAGTCGTGTGGTATCCGTGTACTTCATAACAAAGAGCGGTTACGTAGGAAGAGCCTGCGAGGGGCTAGCATCAGGGCAGCGGTGCAGAAAGGGCTTAGAGTCGATCAGACCTTCCCCTGGCAGCACCACACATTGAAATGCAAATATCTAGGCAGGGTTTCCACCCCGTGCGCCACTCACAAATTGAAAAGCAGTTTTTATCTATGCTAATGCAAGCATGGTAATTGAAGTTAATCAATCAATGCTAGCTTTCACTAAAACCTTGAACATGATTGAATAAAGTAATTATCATTCAGGGAAGAATGATGAAGTTGTAGACAGCATGAACCTTATTAAAGGAGGATTTTGAGTCACAATGGCTTAATTTAGCGGGCATCCTCTCTTTGCCTCTTTTCTCTCCCTGCTTCATTTTCTATGCTTTTGCTATACTGTTTTTTTTTTTTTTTTTGTTTTGAGAGAGAGAGAGATCTCATGCTATCTCTCTTGTCCTAAACACATGGTTACACTCAAGCTACATTTTTCCCAAAGAGCAATAGTCTCGCTGTACCATTTAAATATCTCTTCTGTCGTAATGCTATCAAGAACAGAGACGGGGTGGATTCAGTTAATGAGTTGTCATTTAATCAAAGCCAGACTAAAAGATGACTGAAATTAATCCTCCCTTTATAATGTCTTTGATAAGCTCGATTAAGCTTCAACCTGCCAAATGCTCACCCGCCCCCCATCCCCCTCCCTAAAGTGACACCTCCCCTCCAGAGCTTCATGTAAAATATCCCCCTTAAGGAAATGTGACATTCCCTTTCGCCGGACTCAACCCTGGCCCCTCTAATTCACACTTGATGTTTCTGTTATTTCAAGGTAAAATGACACTCATACATGACTGCTGAAGTAGCGGATGAGAAAGAGATGTTCACGCCAGCCATCCCAGAGCACGACGTCCTCCTCCAAGGGTGTGCTCCTGTCAGGAGAAGAGGAGGTAATTTAGCCTCCTTCTTCGGTCGGGCCCTGGCTCTCTGCCTCTGGCTGGGCTAGTTAAAGACCATCTCCAGTATGTCACCCAGTTTAATATTCACCCTACATAATTATGCAGGATTCACAGTGCTATCAAACTGCAATTCAAATTAGTTCAGGATTAAAGGCACAGCGCAGTGCTGCTTCCTTAATTGCATTGTACTGCACTGATCACATTCAAATAGCCATTACTCATTCCCTCTGTAGAGCAATAAGTCATAGGGATTAATGCTCGGGCAGGTGACAGGGCCAGACCATTAAAAGGCAGTTATGCAGAAAGCATGGCTGAGTTTTATTCACGTTAATGAAATCAGCGAAATGAAACTGTAATAGATTTATCAAAGCTCCGATGGATTTGCAGTAAATCAGTTTGATTCAGGCAATCAAACTGGACAATAGAGATAGTTTTCAGACGGCGTTGCCGGGCGGCACGAGGCGGCATGTGAGGAGAGCTGATATTCTTCTGCACTCGGATTTGTGGCGCGCGGCATGCTGGCGGCCTATTCCCAGAGCGGGACGGCTAATTTCAGACAGCTGAACGTGCCAGTGCAGTGACTGATAAAACATACGGCCTTCCAGTTCAATGGCATATTCCTCTCTACCCATGCTGTCACAAATCCCCCTTTTTTTCTTTTACTCTTCCCCTGCCTCACTCTTCTCAGTGTTTCTCTGGGTGATGTCTAATGAATGTAAGCCTTGAGAAAGTAAATTTCCAGGATAACTTTACCTTTAAGTAGAGTTATGCATAGTGTCAGGGAATCTACTTTGAAACCATATGCCACACTTCGAGATAAGGTAATGTGAAGTAAGGCCGAGTGTCCACCAAAGATGTTTTTTCACGCGCCTGGGGCGAATTGTTTTCAATGGGAGCACCGTGTTTTTAAAACTTTATGAGCGTAACGAGGCGCTGACGTTATTTTCTCACGCTGAAGCGCTGAGAGCTCAACGTTTTTTCCTGGTCGCCGAGAGTTGAAAAATGTTCATCTTTGGGTAAAATAGCAGCGCTCATAACTGTCACTTTTTACCCAGCTGTCCAATCACAGTGGGCGGGGCTAATACCACACCGACCAACTGTCACAAGTTCACAACATTCTTTCTGTACAACGACATCAACCAAACCGAACAAAATGGATGACAAATGAAAAATGGATGAAAAATGGATGAATTTTTAGTATGAAAAAAATTATCTACAAAATCAGTTTCAAATAAACTGTGCTGTGAATATTCTGTATCATAGCAACGAAATGTCTCAATTGAAAAAACGCTGCACAGCCAAAACGCTCTCAAGCGTAGCTAGGCGTTTTCAACAGTGTCTAGCGTTATCAGCTGGCTAAAAACGCTTTGGTGGACACACGGTCTAATTCAAACTTTCTTTTGAAACAGCAGTTTGCTAAACTACAGTACAAGTATGCCAAATCAATAGCCCAGAAATCTAGATGCACCCTCGGCAGCAAAAAATATTTCGCAGCCAGTGTGGTCTAGCAACTCTCCATAGACGTTTTAGCTGGAAAAAACAAACTCTGGTCAGGCCAATCACATCTTGTATAGAGTCGGTGGGCGGGCTTAACATAATGACGACAGAGTTGCGACGGTTCACTGCTACTTGAAAACAAAGAATGTCTGCTGCTTGCTAACAGCTGTCTTTCAATTCGGCTTTGACCGCGACTCTGGATGATTTGAAATTAAGCTCTTCTTTGAAACCAGAAAAAAGAACGGCACTTAAAAAAAGAAAAGAAAAAAGATGTGTTTCGAGTTTTGCCGACTGGATACGGTAAAAGTTCAATATATCAACTTGCTCCGCTGATGGGAAAACGCATGGGACTCAGTCGTCACCTTCTTCGTTGCTCTGATTGGAAAATTTGAAGTCAATAGTCAGTACAGCATCTTTAGGATGTGGTGGAATGGGAGCTTCGTGCCCTGGATGTGCATCCCACAAATTTCCATCAACAGCAAGATGCTATCCTATAAATATGGGCCAACATTTCTAAACGAATGCTTTCAGCACCTTGTTGAATCAATGGCATGTAGGAGAAAGGAGAAAGGAGAAAGGGGGTTAAACACAGTTTTCTTTCTTTCTTTCTTTCTTTCTTTCTTTCTTTCTTTCTTTCTTTCTTTCTTTCTTTCTTTCTTTCTTTCTTTCTTTCTTTCTTTCTTTCTTTCTTTCTTTCTTTCTTTCCTTCCTTTCTTTCGTATTAAATGACCTGTACTGAAAATATATTGAATTTTGATGTGGCCTTAATGAGTCGTCTACTGTATAGCATAAATTCAAATTAAAACCAATTAACCCCAATCAGTAGAACCTCATTTAAACCTTTTTTTCTTCCTTTTTTATGGTTCAGTGCTGACTAAATCATTGATTAGGCTCAGTGAGCAGCATTAAATGACCATCTGAGTGGCAAAGAAGCCTGATAGCCCCAATAGAGAGGCCACGGTCATTATACTTCTCTCTCTACTGCTCTCTCTCTCTCTCTCTCTCTCTCTCTCTCTCTCTAATCTAATATCAACTTTTCTTATTAAGGTCTTACAAGCTTGTCTGCCTTCATTTTGACTTTGGCCCATTTGCTTGGGGAAAAAAATGTTAAGTAGAAGTCTAAGCTCATTTGAGGCTGAAATCCTATTGAGATTTTTTGCTTCCTGGATTTGTGTGAATGCACACATTGTTTACATGTCTTGTTACAGTAATAAAATGAGTCAGGCCATATGCTGAAGTAATACCAATATATTTTACATACTAATGATACAAGTTCTTCCTGAAGAACTGCATTTATAAAACTGTATAGTGAAATTAACATACTGTTTTTTGACAGGTAAAATTGTATTTATAGAATTTCACAAAGAACACACTGTATGATAGATTGCAACGCATTCTCACCCCAAGGCGTCACCTTTGACCATGCTTCAATATTTGACGTTTTAGGCGCCCTTTAGCGTCACTTACATGACGCGATCCTACGGCGTCATCTAACTGACACTACAGGAAAGCGTCACTTAGAGGACGCGGTTAGGTTTAGGTATGGGGTGGGGGTAGGGTACACGCGATCCTAGGGCGTCATCTAACTGACGCTAAAGGGCGCCTAAAGCGTCAGATATTGAAGCATGGTCAAATGCTTCCCAAGGCGTCAGTTAGGTGACGCCTTGGGGTGTTGATTAGATATATTATCTATTTGGAGGTATCACAATCATTACAGATGCGGTCTTAAGAATTTCAACAGATTTGTAACTACAGACATGTCTTTAAATGCAGCCAGGACAGCTTTGCTAAAGAATACTAAAATGATGATGAAATACGTGCGTGTTTCTCTGAATGCAGACTGGTATTTAAAACTCTAAATAGATGCTAAATTAGTATTGTCACTGTACTAAGTAGCATTTTGTGTTGTGTGACATATTTCTATTGTCATATAAACTATTGTCACATGTAATGTCACTTTGTCAGAGCTGACTAACACTGCAAGACTTAATTGGAAAAAAGGTCATACTTTATAGGCGTCCTTAGCTAGTTAACTACTACTTACATAAAAAAAAAAGAAAAAAAAAAAGAAAAAAAAGTTCAATGTACTTGTTATGTTCATATTGTATTGAAAAACAATTTTGCTGCTGTTGGGGTGGATATGGGTAAGTTTAGGGACCGGTTTAGTGGGATGGATAGGTTTAAGGGTGGGTTAAGGTGGAAGGTAAGGCTCAACATTGTACTTATAGGTGTAACTGCAGAAATCATTTACAGCTAATTAAATGCAGATTTAAAAAATAAATAAATAACTTTAATGTAAAAACACGTATGTAGCCTAAGTGCATTGTATTATTAATTTAAATGTTAGTGCATTGTAGTTAAAGACACCTAATATAAACTGGGACTGGAAAATAATTGAATTTTTATTTCATCTACATTTAATTTGTCTGTTTAAAATAGCTTCAACTAAATATTTATTATCTGAATTTACTCTCAGTCATATGAGTTACAAATCAGCTGTAAGCACATTTACATATTCTAGGAGTCTATGCTGTGGGCTCCAGTGATTGGTTGGTGGAGATATTATTGTCTTGCTTAATTTTATTATGCAGAATGTGGATTAAGTATTGTGTTATCTGCTGCCTTTTAATTTCTAATCTGTCTGTGAGCTTGTTTTTTTATGAGTATTAATTTATGATCTGTGGTGTGTTGTGGACCGTTCCCGTTTATAGAGTCATCAAAGACTGTATTAATATTTCTTACACTGAGATCCGCTCTCAAATGAAAGCATGAATCAAACAGATGGATTAAACTAGACTCTCTCTGGCTTTTCATGTATACTTAATTCCATTCGTCGCATATGTAGATAATACAAATAGATTCTGAAACACCGAAAAAACAATAGAAGCAACACAAACCAAGTGTTACAGATGTGCTTTGGGGATTCAAAAACCTATAGTGAGACAGCAAACAGCAAGTCAGTTTTCTATATTAATATCTAATGCGTACATAATTAAGGTTTTGCATTGACTGCAGTTGTTTCTGTAATATTTTTTGTACTTTAATACTGTTTCTATACATGATCAGTTAGATCATTGAGTAGTCTCCACAATGTTTTTATATTTCTGTGTCAACTCTGAACACATATTTCTTTAGTTATTTATTTTTTTTAATGTAAAGCTATTTATTTTATTACAGACAAACCCAAATCCCAATCCTACACCAATCTCATTAGATAAGGAAATAGCCTATACCCAATTCTCTTATTACATTATATATAGTATATATTCATAAAATAATACATATAATTAATAATAAATAAAAATAATCCTACATAATTATCAACAAATAAACAAAAATAAAAATAATCAACAACAATCTTAAAACTTGTTTGTCTTTCTGCTGAAAATAATATATCTGCCTGCATATAAAATGTATCTATATATATATTTATTTTATTTTTTTCAAATAAAATTGCCATGATAATATTGCCATATGCGGAGCACTTCATACTTAAAACAGTAGGCAATGTTGCCCCCACGCCTTGTTTCTCTGTTTATGAACTCTCCATAAACTATGTTACCCGCCATGTTAAGATTTTAGTACAGTCTTCACATTCTGACATAGAGGTTTTTGTTGTTGAGTGGATTTGCTCTTTTGGCCCCATTTGAGTGTCTTAGTGTCTGTGTACTCTCCTGACACATCCACCAGTGTGACAGTGATAAATGCTGAACATGGGACACATTAATGCAAGAGTCCCTGGTCAATGTCAGCCTTTCTTCACTGTGTCAACTTAAACCAACAGGATCACAGTGCAGGAAATGGTAATAGACCCTCTGGAGATGAGCCCCTACAGTGCAGCACCCCCACACTACATCAATTCAATGAAAAAAAAAAGAAGCAAAATACCCATCCATCCGTCCACGGAGACATGAGCGTTTTTGCCTGTTCTCATGCTTTTTCAATTTGTGCCCAAATAATTTAAGGATCACTGTAGAACAAAAGAAAAACTGCATGAAACGGTCAGTAAATTTAAATCTTTTTAATGTGTGAGGCTTTTTTTCATACAGAATACGGCTGTTTGATACTGCTAGGTTGACTTGTTGAGCACTTTTCAAAGGTGTGGCATTCTCTAAACTTGGCAATGATTAAATAGATTCTCATGGGCTGTGCAATAATTCTGTCATCGGAGAAAAACTCTGAAAAAGATATGAACATACTAACACAGTCTCATCCCAAAAAGTCATATAACTGACGTTTTGGGACGTATTTTGACCATACGTCAATATCCTCCTTTTTAGGGCCCCCTTAAACGTCGGTAGATGGCGATCCCGGGCCGTCATACAACTGACGCTTTACCTTTAACGTCAGTTAGGTGACGGGTTAGGTTTAGGGTTAGGTTAAGGTATGGGGTAGAGTTAGGATCCCATAACCTCATCTACCGACGTTTAAGGGGGCCCTAAAAAGGCGAATATTGACGTATGGTCAAAAGACGTCCCAAAACGTCAGTTATATGACGTCTTGGGATGAGACCGGGTTGAACATACATATATATCATATATATCTATTTTATATTTTCCAAAATATTTTTCAATTTTTTAAGCAGACAGCTACCACTATAAACAAGTTTTAAGATTGTTGTTGATTATTTTTTATTTATTATGTTTCAGTTTTAAAGCACTATTAAGGTGAACAGTATATTGATATTCTTACATCTTCATACAGGTATTTTTTTTTTCTATTTTGTCAATGTTTATTCAAAATGAGTTTTTTTTCTCGCCAGTCATCAGCTGTCATGGACACTCATCTAATCATCATATCTGTATTAATCTGTTTGTTATCTTTTCGTTATCCCTGTATTCAGTACCTCAGTTCCCTATCGAGGGAACTCAACACTGCGTCAATAAAATTGACTCTTTGGGGGCGCTCCCTAAGCGTGCGCATCTGAAGTATGAATGAAACTAATACAATCCTGATTGGTGTTGCGTCGTGACGTAACATGTGACGGCATACCCGGAAGTATAAAAGTGACGCTGTCACAACACACACTAGCTTTCGCTCTTCAGCAAGCGCTCTGTGTGAAAACTGTCTGTCTATTTGGTGTTGTTTGTCTCTATATTGAAAGAAAAAAAGTTATGGCCAGTGAACAATTTAAGAGGTGTGTGCATCCCTGCCCTTGTTTTCTCACGGGTGGGGACACACACTCTCTATGTGTGAATTGTTTGGGAGTGCAGCATGCACGGGCAGCTCTCGAGGGGGCTGCTTGTGCAGATTGTGAGTCAATGCCCATTCGGGTGCTGCGCTCCCGGCTGGCGTGTTTTGACGAGCACGGTCGGGCTCGCTTTCCCCAGGGTTCCGGTCCCGCATTCGTTGAGGCGATGCGGCGACTGAGATCATGGGGTTCGCAGCGGGAAAATGCTGAAGCATTTTCTCATTCTCCACCTGCGAATTCTGCAGCCTCTGAGAGTGGTGAGGGAGCCCGCATTGCGGTTTCTCCTTCCCACGATCAGATCCCATTGCTTGAGCTCTCTGCTTCTGAGGAAGTGGATGTGCTCAGCATTGAGGCGGATGACCGTGAGTTTAACACAACAGTTCGAGGCCAAAATTATGAAGAGCTGGTCGAGGTTGTGACTCGTGCTGTGGCCAGACTAAACATCAGCTGTCCACAAAATGAGCAGGGAACGCAGACTAAAAGTAAACTTGATGAGCGTTTCCTGCAGCACAGAGCACAGCGCCGGGGTCTGCCGTTTTTTCCCGATCTAGTTTCCCAGTCTAATTGACTACAGCAATGTTGTGGGGGCTCGGGACATGGGTTATGGGAGGATGCCGAGGGTGGAAGAGTCTTTAGCGGGCTATCTTTCACCTGAGTCGGTGTCTTCCCTAAAGACCCCGGCGTTGCCCTGCAGAGACACATCTGCACTAGTTGGCAGGGCTTACATGGCGGCAGGTCGGGCTGGTTCAAGCCTGCACTACTAGGCTGGTACCCCTAGTAGATTTTGTAGAGGCATGGTATCATCTTCCCAACATGTCTGCATGGGTCTTGCAGATAATAAAGTCTGGGTAAAGCTGGGCCAGGCCATCACTGTAAATCAATTTCAAAGGATGCTGGGCCTCATGGCAGTGGCATCCAACATTATTCCTTTGGGCCCTCTACACATGACGCCCCTTCAGTGGTGGTTTAAAACCAAGGGGTTCTCTTCCAAAGGGGAATCCGTTTCACATGTTCAGAGTAACGCGCAGGTGCCTTCGTTCTCTGCAAATATGGAAGAAACCTTGGTTCCTATCCCAAGGGCCAGTGTTGGGAGTGTCATGTCGACGAAAAACCGTTTTGACAGACGCCTCTCTCACTGGCTGGGGCGCGGTCATGGACGGCCGCTTTTCCAGGGGTCTGTGGCATGACCATTATCGTTCTTGGCATATAAACTGCCTAGAGATGATGGCTGAAAAATACTGTCGATAAAGGCAGTATATATTCTGGGGGTTCAGAATCAGGGAGCAGACATCCTGTCGAGGCAGGGGCTGAGGCCCGGGGAATGGAGACTTCATCCGGAGATGGTGAAGTCGATATGGGAGAGGTTCGGACCAATGGAAGTGGATCTGTTTGCGTCTCGAGAGACGTCCCACTGTCCACTTTGGTTCTCCCTCTCACATCCAGCCCCACTGGGGTTGGATGCCAATGGTACAGGCCTGGCCAAGGCTTCGCCTGTACGTGTTTCCCCCGATCGCTCTGCTCCCGGGAGTCCTGGAGAGGGTCCGTCAGGAGAGTATCAGTCTACTTCTGGTTGCCCCAATGTGGCCGACACGAGTATGGTTTTCGGACATAATATCACTCCTAATAGCTCCGCCATGGCAGATTCCTCTGAGGAGGGATCTGGTGTCTCAGGCGGAGGGCACAATCTTCCACCCTCATCCAGAGCTATGGAAGCTGTGGGTCTGGCCTCTGAGGGGGTTCAGTACCTAAATGCTGGCCTATCAGCTGGAGTGGTTGAAACCAAACTTAGCTTAGGGCTCCATCTACCAGGAGATTATATGGCCTCAAGTGGAATGTGTTCGTCACTTGGTGTAGAGAACATGGGTTAGATCCAGTAAACTGCCCGGTGGCTTCAGTTCTGGAATTTCTCCTAGATCGTTTCTCTGCGGGCCTCTCCCCGTCCACTCTTAAGGTGTACGTGGCTGCCATTTCGTCTTTCCACGCGCCATTAGATGGTGGGCCTCTAGGGAGGCACCAGTTGGTCATTTGGTTTCTCCGTGGTACTTGGAGGATTAGGCCGGCAACCAGGTCCAGGGTTCCTGCCTGGGACCTGGCAATAGTTCTGGAAGGGTTATCCCTGGCCCCCTTCGAACATTTAGAGTCGGCTTCACCTAAGGACTTAACACTAAAAATGTTTTTTCTCTTAGCAAATACCTCTCTCAAGAGGGTGGGAGATCTCCAAGCCCCGGCAGTAACGCCGGCTTGCTTGGAGTTTGCCCCGGTAGAGTAAAAGCCTTTTTGCACCCGAGTCCGGGCTACGTGCCTAAAGTTCCATCAAATACGGCTCGTTGTATAGTCCTTCAGGCATTCCATCCTCCACCTCATGTGTCGGCGGAAGAGGAGAGGCTACACTTGCTCTGCCCCGTTAGGGCTTTGAGCTTATATCTTGAGAGGTCTTCTTCTTGGAGAAGGTCGGACCAATTGTTAGTATGTTTTGGGTCACCTAAGAGGGGGCTCCCGGCAACCGAGCAGACTATTAGTAACTGGATTGTCTAGGCTATTACTGAGGCTTACAAGGTGCGCGGTTTGCCTTTACCTTTGGCCTTGAGGGCTCATTCAACTAGAGGCATGGCTTTCTCTAGGGCCCTTCTTTCGAGAGTACCTCTGCAGGAGATCTGTGAGGCAGCCGGCTGGGCTACCCCACATACTTTCATTAGGTTTTTCAGTCTCCACCTTCCCAGTACGCCCGGTGCACACGTGCTCAGTCCTTGCTGAGTGCCTATACAGTTTCACTCCGGGGCAGGCCTATTCGGTGCGTGGCCTAGTGGGCATTCGTTCCCCAGAGAGTCGATTTTATCGACGCAGTGTTGAGTTCCCTCGATAGGGAACGTCTCGGGTTATGACTATAACCCTTGTCCCCTGAGAAGGGAACGAGACACTGCGTCGTGTTGCTACGCCCCTAAAGGCCTTTGAGCGCCTTGCTTCATCGCGAGGCTAGTGTGTGTTGTGACAGCGTCACTTTTATACTTCCGGGTATGCCGTCACATGTTACGTCACGACGCAACACCAATCAGGATTGGATTAGTTTCATTCATACTTCAGATGCACACGCTTAGGGAGCGTCCCCAAAGAGTCGATTTTATCGACGCAGTGTCTCGTTCCCTTCTCAGGGAACAAGGGTTATAGTCATAACCCGAGACGTTTTCAGTCTTTGGTGGTTTGTTGTTATATTAAAATCACTTCATGTTCATATTCATCATGTGACACCTGTCGTGTTGTTTTAATTTAGCTTGAACTGCTTAATACTCAAACTTTTTTTTTTTGCAGATAACTTCAGCTTTACCGTTACTTAGCTGTTTTTGCTTTTTAAAACCATCATCAACCCCCTAACTGAGGATGAGCACGATATCTCTAAAACTATGCATTTTATGAAGCATAATGTAAGATTATGTCGTGAAATTTACGGAAGGCCGATAAGATGCTAATCAAAATTTTATTTTATTTTTTTGCCTGTAAACAACACCCATTTGCAATCTATTGTCTATGTCTGGTGAGGAGTCCACTGCCCAATTCATGTTCTATTGTGGTCAGTCAATAAACCTTTCACACCTCTGCTGGTATAAAACCTAATCTTCATTATTGTTTTACCATTATTCTATATTCAGCTTGAACTACTTAATGCTCAAACTTGGTTTTGCAGATAACTTCAGCCTTACCATTGCTTCTATTTTTGCTTTTTAAAACCATCAGTAAAAAACAATTATTGTTAAAGTTTAAATGTTTTCCATTAAAAGTTACCCAGTGAATCAGGATTGATCTAACATGAGAATATTTTTTAAACAAATATAACATGATTTAATGTTTCAAATAGATCTCAGAGGTCTCAAATGCCCTGAAAAACACTTTCAGAGTTGGACATACAGATCTGAGGAGGTGCCAGTGCATGGTGCCAAGGGTCAAACCATACAAACCTCTTCCAAATGTCAAATGAGTCAGCTCATGTATTTGCATAGGGACAGTTCATCACATTTCCTCATATTTAAAGAGATTTTTCTTTACTGATGACTCAAATAGGCATTCTAATTGTTCACATATATTTTTTAGTAGGCTAAAATAAATATATGAAGTATTGGAAATGGCTATGTGAGGCTGTAACTTCCATTATAAATTGAGTCATTATCCTTCCATCGCCATCCCTTTGCCACATCCTGCCATCATCCCTCCTCTTCTGCCTCTCACCATCCATTCACAATCACCTCACCCACCGCCAAAGACCCATTCGGCCCTCCCTCTGATGTTCTGTTACGGAGCGAGGTTGCGCCTTGCTAGAGCAGTCCTACTGTCACCATTATGTTTTATTCAGTTTGTATTTCTTCAATTAATGTCTTCCCGGCACTCTTTAGTTACCATGGTCACGTCATTATTAATTAATTTGTTCCAGCTATGTTCTATTAATTACCTTCTTTAATTCATTATATGTGTAGGCTTACTCTAGTCTTCACACTTTGTCTGGTCACAATCACATTTAGTTGTCTTCCCTAACTCATCCCAAGACATCATATAACTGACGTCTTGGGACGTCTTGTGACCATACGTCTACATCCGCCTTTTTAGGGTACTAACCCTACCCCAGACCTAAACCTACCCCTAAACCTACCCCGTCACCTAACCGACGTTAAAGGTAAAGCGTCAGTCGCATGACGGCCCGGGATCGTCATGTAACTGACGTTTAAGGGTACCCTAAAAAGGCGGATGTTGACGTATCGTCAAAAGACGTCCCAAGACATCAGTTATATGACTTCTTGGGATGAGACTGTGTTATCCCTAACACATATTTTTGATACTTGCTATTAAACTTAGTAGCCCTGCCAATTTTAAATAGTTTGGCCAGAGATAGTTACTAAACTTACTACTATTATTTTGGCAACTCGCCGTGGTCAAACGAGGAGGTGGAGACTTTCCTGTTTGGTGGCAGAAGAGAGGATCCAGCGAGAGCTTGATGGGGCAACGAGGAACGAAAGGCGTCGCTATGACGAACGGGTATTATTTGTGGTGGTACTGTCTGCAAAAAAGGAGCGAAAAGCGAGTGAAAAAAAGGAGTGAAAAGCGTTGTCTTTTGACTTCCAGTCTGTATTTTCACAGCGATCTTGCATAGGTATGAATGAACTGCTCGTAAAAAAATTTCCCGGTCGACATTTGTTAAGACATCTGCTTTACAATGCTTATGATAAACATTACAATGCTCATGATAACTTTTGTTAACTCTACAATAAGTAAATCTACTTCACCAGTCAATTACTCCTCGACAGCGATGCCATTGAAATATACAGAGCGACCACAAATATGGAAGTTCAAAGACAATATTCTAAAGATGACGGCGCCCACATTTCTCTGGTGCATAAGGTATATAGATGACCGAATGATTTTTGACCTTATGACATTTAGTAATCCTACAGGAGGTGTTGTCATTCACACTGATGGAAGTCTTTTAATGGTTGTGGATATTTGATTGACAGCAACTCTGAATTGATTGTTTGAGAGTTTTCTCCACTGGTTTCAAAAGCCTTGATTGATTAACAAGAAAACTTGCAGTCACACAAGTCCTTCAGGATTGGGACTCTTCGCTATGGCATTTATCGACAGAATATCAATACATGTGGGGCTAGTTTTCCCTAGCTGGGCCTTTCACTGTTTAAAAAACTTTGAAATTACTGGATTTAAATGTTACGAAATGAATATTTAACTTTAAACGTACAAAGCGCTTTTGAAGAATTGATCACAGTATTTTGTACTTCACTTTTAATGTAAAAAAATTCTGGGTGTCTTTTTTTCCCATCATCTGGAAGACACTGGTCACCTAAAAACTCTTTGTTCCATAATCCTAAAACAGATGTTTAGCTAACTGTACACCTGCCAGTGAAGCAGCTATGAGCGGGCTGTGGGTTGTGACATGTTAATAAGAATGTTATGTGAGATCGATGCTGTGCTTTAGAAGTCGAGTCACTCTCTAAAGGCCAGCCAGGGGACAATATCAGCGTAGGATGCTCATGCATGATGTGAACGAGGCAAACAAAGAAAAAGTTATTTCAATTCAGCTCAGTTTTGTTACTTTTTACATCAAAGGTCAAGCATTGTCAAAATTATCAGCATATTGACCTTTTTAATCATTCTGAAAACATCCAGATCATGCGCTCCTGTTCTGGGATGTTATCCCAGCGAAGTGGTTCTCCTCATGCCATATGGCAGGTTTAGGTCCTTTTCTTTTGACAGTGTTAAAGAATTTATATACATATACACTTGCATTCAAAATTACTGAATCCCCCTGAACTGAAAAAAAAAAAATGTTATAATTTTTTTAAGGTCCCTTTAACACATTCTGTTGACTAAAAGTAATGTTTCACCTACATGTCTACTAACTCTCATTAGATTGTTAGTATACTCTCTTAGAAGAAAAGGTTCTATAAAGAACCTTAAAAGGTTCTAAAGCGCTACGTATTTGGAACCCCTGAAATGCAATGCATGTGAATGATCACAAAATTCAAGAAATGGGGGTTAAAAAATGTAATTAATCAATATCACACGAAGAGTGCCATATCAGTTTTTATCCTCCAAAAATCTGCATGATTAAAATGTGATAATAAGTTACTGCAACAGTTTAATAAACAATAATTTAATAACAACTACAAAATGTTGCAGAATAATGTAATATATGAATGAATAATAGCCTTTAAAGAGCCTTTGTGCCAAAAGTATTCTTTCTTGTCATTATTGAACCTTTTTTAGCATAAAATGCCCTTTGGAGTTGAGTAAAGAACCCTATGCTACATATATAGAATTTTATTTTTTGTAAGAGTGTAGTAGTAGACTGGTGTAGACTGTAAGTAGCCAGGTTTCCATCCAAGGGTTTTTTTGCGAAAAAAGGTTTTGCGCATCAAAATGTTTACCCATATAGCTGATGGAAACGCCAATTATCGATTTTTTTTTGCAAATGTCGACACAATCCTTTTCCGTTTAACTTTAGCGCATAAATGTTATGTCGATATTTTAAATGTCGCGAAAAACGAGTTTGGAAACACTTTTTGGCGAGAAAAAGGGCTTTCACGCAAAAAAATGTGGTGTCACGTGATAATTTCCTCACGCGCAAGGTGCAGTCGTCGTCACAACAAACACTATGGCGGACTCGGAGCGGTTTTCGTGGACAGATGAGGAGACTCGTTATTATCTCCATTTAATGGAAGAAAATTATATAACATGTATTTTTGACGGGAAACGACAGAGAAATCTAACCCCGACTAACCCCGAAAGTTTCGCCTACCACTCTATACTCGGCGCAGGTTGCCAGCTTGTAGAGGGCAATGGCAATCCGCTTTCGTGTTGGAATCGGTGGTCGGTGGCAACCTGGGGTAGGCGCAACATCAGGACCAATGAATCCACACAGCATCTCAAACGTCGGCCGTGTCATTCTAAAATGTTGCACCCAGAGACTTTCTGTAAAGTGTCTCTCCACAACTTCCTCCCAGAACGCCTTATTGCGTGGTCTCTCCCAGACGCTTGGGCTTCGTCGCATAATAAGGGTAGTTTTCGAGCCCTATCAGATGAGCAACTGCTTCATTCTGCCGTCGTCTTCTGATATTTCGGACACTTGCAATTATTTGTGTAACTGTTAATTGAAATGACAGTAAGTTGGCAAATTTCAATTAACTGCCTGAATAGCCTACTCTCTCGATTTTCTTGTTTGTTTGTTTCGGTGTTGAGGGTGTGCTGACTGGAACCTCAAAAGGTATAATTTGCGATAAAAAATAAAAAAATAAAAAAAAATGTTTATGGAAACGGCTGAAGTCACTTTTTTTTTTTGCGATACACCAAAACATATGCGACAAATCGCTTTCGTCATTCGTGACGTCATCACGCACACAATCTTATCGGTAAAAGGTCAATTGAATGGAAACAGTCTGGAGACGGCAAATTTCGTATTGTTTTTTTTTCGCATATTCACTTTGTCGATAACATAACAGCGCAAAAAGTGGATGGAAACGAGGCTATAGACTGGTGCGGTTAGGAATATAATAAGTTGACATGTAGTTGTAAATTTACTTAAATTTAAAATAAAGTCATACAAAAAAATGGCTCTAAATTATTCAACCCCATTATTCTTGTGTGGAATCATTTACTTTTGTAACAATAGATAAACATTGATTTCTTTTGTGCAAAGGCTTTCAGCTTAATTAAATTCTTTGTTTTTCGTGCTGTCACTATTTTTTTTTTTTTTTTTTTTTTGCAAATATCACCAAAGGTTTTCAAGTGGATTTAAATGTGGAGACTGAGCAGGCCACTCAAGGACATTCCATGACCAATTCCTAAACCATTGTCCGTTGATCCAGTGAAGCTTCAGATTAAGCACTGAAGGCATCATGCTATTTGCCAAAATGCCTGGTACTTCAAATAATTCATGAAGTCAGTGCTTGTTCATTCTTCGTATAGTCTGCACTGATTGTTTTATTTATTTATTTATTTTTTCTCACTCAACTGGTCATCTTGGTTCACTGTTTTTTCTATGATTCTCTGATCGAACATCTAACTCCCCTTAATGAAATTGTGCTTTTTCTTCCATGCCCTTGAAGGTTTGTTTTGGTTCCATGAAACTTATAAACAATTCTGCCAACTGTGACTTTAGGAACTTTTTGTGTCTTGGAAATGCCAATTATTGTAGCCAAAGGCTTTTTGATGAAATAAAACAACTGGTTCTCTTAGCTTTTGTGAGAGCTCTTTTGTCTTTGCTGTATTTGCTTCACTTAAACTTCAGCACATGTATGGGCTAAATTTATGAATGTGTCACAACTAAAGCTAATTAAATGTCATTGTAGTCAAGTGTCATTGAGTTTCTAAAGGCTTAATTGTGTTTTTACACAATTTTGTACCCTACATAATAATTGTGACATAGCTGTATTATGAAAAAAAAAAAATAACTCAAGAATATTAAATTAAATGTTGACATTACTATCATCAATATGCCACTAGGTTTTATGCATGTTTTTTTTTTTAAATGTTTGACTTTTTAACATTTTGAAAATTGTTAGTCTCTGAGGGATTAAAAATAATAGTAAATATAGCTGCAAGCAGCCATTACCGGGGCCAAGCGCAATAAGCGGCAACATATGCCAAAATGGCAAGGAGTGGCAGACCAACTGCAGCAAGGAGCAATTAAGGGCATTTTGAGCGAACTTTGGGCAAATGGCTAAGAAAATCACATAAACATTAACTTATAAGATGATTTAATGGATTATCACTTTCGAACAATAGGTGGCGCAGTTACGAAATAGATGTGATGTGGTCAGAGTGAGGTGACAATGACACATACAAAGTTTGGTGTCAAAATGTGAAGGCATTGCAGAGATAAAGCCTAAATAGTCATTTTGGCAGCATGCCTCAAATTTGATGCTGTGGTATACGAAAACGGTTTTGTCTATCGTCACGCAATCCATATCTTTTATTCGGCACCGTCTGGAGATGATACGATTCAATTTTCGTGAAAATCGGACAAACGGTCTAGGAGGAGTTCGAAAAAGAAGGTTTTTCAAAGAAATAAAGATGGCGGACAGGAAGTTTGGCTGATTATGCAAAACCATATATCTATGTTTTCAGCATAACCCAAGGAATCAATTAAGATCAGTTTCATTGCAATAGGCACATTTTTTTTCAAACGTTATTAGCGTTTTCAGAAATTAATTATGACTTTTGACCAACAGGTGGTGCTGTCTCAAAATCTTTTGAGTACCTTCAGGGCATGCTGCTTATGGCACACACTGAGTTTTGTAATATTACACCAATGCATTTGTTTAGCATAGCATTTTATTTCACAAAACTCTATTGAAGTCAATGGGAATTTCACGTTTTGTTCTATTATAGCGCCACCAAGAGGCTCAGTCCCACAATTTTTTTTATGTGTCCTCAGAGTGACCCCATACATATGTGTGTCAATTTTGGTGAAAATATCTCAATTCGCTTCCATGTTATAAACATTTATATGAAAAAACACGTAAAAAATGACTGACACATGACTTTGTTTGAATTTTACTACCCCTTACTATCAATATTTTCGCATTTGGGCATTAGCGTATAGTTAACAAGCTATGATTCCGTGTTTCTGGCGGTGGTTTCGTCTCGATCGGAACAGCGGTTTTGAAGATATCGCCAAGTGTTTTTTTCGCGCTAAATCGCTACGCTACGCCATCCGTGAGACGAAACCCGACATATTTGGTATCGTTGGACTCGGCAACGATTCAGGACCTCAAAAATATGACTCCCGTGAAAATAAGTGTACCACACCCAAAGTTATAAGCGTTTGAATAAAACAATTCACCACTAGGTGGCGCTGTTTCGAAACTTCTCAGGCTCCTTCAGGGCATCGTACTGATGACCCATACCGAGTTTCGTAACAATTCGTTCATGCGTTCAAAAAATACAGCATTTTAGCACATAATTCAAAATGGCCGACAGCCAAAATGGCCGATCTGGGAAAATTGGATATCGGTCGACTCGGCATGATGCCCTGAATCTAACGAGATGAAGTTTATGATTTTTGGACAAACCGTTCAGAAGTTACGAGCAAAAATAGCCATTTTTCATATCTCCGGACCACTAGGTGGCACTGCGCCGAAACGCAGCACGTAGCCTCAGGTCATGCTTGTGATGA
This sequence comes from Pimephales promelas, assembly GCF_016745375.1. Next base: position 6,564,655 of record NW_024121455.1, read on the forward strand.
CACGTACCAAGTTTGGTCTGAAAACGAGTAAGCGTTGCGGAGATACAACCATACGTCTGTTTTCGCAAGCGCTACGTAAATTTTGTTTACGCGTTAATCGAAAACGGTTATTCGAATCATCTTGAATTCCATAACTTTTTGTCAGCACTGCCTGGAGATGATCCGGTGCGATTTTGGTGAAAATCGGACAAACCGTCTAGGACGAGTTCGCAAAAGTAGGTTTTTTGGAAAATTCAAAATGGCGGCCGTTTTTTTATGACGGAAAATGACGTCATAGGGTGCGATCGAATCGGCATGAGCTCAGGAACAAGAAGAAAAAAGAATTTTGTTGATAGGCCTTACGGTTCAAAAGTTATTAGCATAATAAAAGTGAAACTTTGGACAGTTGGTGGCGCTAGAGGGAATGAGTTAGAGACACCAAAATTGGTGTATTTAAAGTTGGGACTGTCCTCTATCAGAATGTCAAACCAAAACAACTTTCCCGCAAACCGGTCTATGGGCTGCCATAGACGCCCAGTCGGAAGAAGAATAATAATAATAATAATAATAATAAGAACCGGCACAGATACAATAGGTGCCTCCGCACCTTCGGTGCTTGGCCCCTAATTATCATACCTCATGACGTCATAAACATATAAAACATAATAAAACATCAGCACTTTATGTTTTACAGTTTAAGGAACAGATGTTCACATTTCCACTGAGAGGTTTTCTTCTGTGCACAGTTTGAAGCTTCAATTGAGTTGCATTTTCCTTGGTACTAATTCAGATACACTATGCTCTGTAATTTATGTGTATTTATGTGTAATTTTGTGTGTCAGTGTGACATCTAGAGATTTCAATATAAATATGATGTTGTGTCATGGGAAAAAAGGAGGGTGGTTAATATTTTTTAATAAAACAGTCCATCATTATCAAAGGGCAATTTTTAAACATCCATGAAAGTGAAGCGGTAAACTGATGACAGCCAAATAGATAAACACAGGGAGGGATTTTAGGTGTGTTAGACAGCAGACTATCTGTCAATTAGACCTTCATCAACCATATTACAGTAATCATATAAATGGTCAAAATAATGCATTTCATTCTGAAATATAATCATATCATGAGTTATGCATTGTCACTAATTCCATTGCTACTTGTTGATTGTTGAGCTGTATCTTGACAATTAGCAATGTTACTAATACAGTATATGTTTGCATGTGCTCAGTTTTAAAGAACTACATTAAGAAAAATTGTACACCTCATGTCTAAAATAGATTAGATCTGTTGTCAATAATAAAAAAAAATAAATGGAAACTGGGATTGAGAATGTCCAGTCTATAGATAATCTATTGTGACACTGGCTGTTGGTGATTCATGTGAGAAATAGCCAGCCATGTGTCCAGAACAAAAAAAGTCAGGGAGACAAGTGGAGACAATGAAAATAAAAGTCCTACAGGGAATGAGATGACAAGTAGGTAGTCTGTCAGCAGCAATTTGAAACGTGTGGATGTGCGACTGCCTGCGGTGTCTGGGTTGTTATATCCTCCTGTGCAGAGGGTCTGTCCACTTGAGACACTCGCCCACCCTGGGTGTCATTGTATACAAGGTGTCAAACACCCTCTGTCCACAGGCAAGTATTAAATGTCTTACTTTGGAAAGATACTGTACTATTTCATGCGTTATTTTTATTATTAATTTGTCAGCCTGTGGACAGCTGTTACTGTTTCAGTATCTCTCATGGATCAGGTATGCTTACTGTAAAGTTGCATACTGGCACTACTGCCAAACAAGAATATATATTTAAAATAGATGCAATATCTATGTTGTAAACAGCGTGGTTTCATGAAATATATTTCTCAAAATAAATAAACATTTTGTTTAAACTTTCAGTAACAATTTATAATTAAAGCTGCAAGCAGCGATGGGCGGGCCCTCGCACCTGTAGCGCGTCGGGGTGTGAGGCGGCCGCATTGCATATTCTGCAGCTCATTTGCTACGCTGCTTCGTTAAAGGTCACTTTCTGTTGCCAGCAGGTGGCGCTATGACCGTGGGTGAATGTCGGCATGTAGATTTTTTCAGAGCGGGACTCTTGTCAAATGTGTAAAATTTCATGCAGATCTGGGCATTTACAGCCAAGTTACTACAACTTCCTGTTTAATGGTGAATCATCGACGCCACGGACACGCCCATCAACGAAAACGCGCAGATAGCACAACTTTACATCGTCAATGCCTTTAGAAGGCACAGCAGAAATGTGAAGTCAATCCGACTAAATCCCTAGGAGGAGTTCGTTAAAGTACGTAATGAGTAAATCATCCAAAAATGGCGGTAAAAATAGAAATGGCCGACTTCCTGTTGAGTTTAGGGCATCGCTCCAAGAGACTTTTCTGTGCATGTGGACATCGTAGATGTACCACAGAAATTGCGTACATGTCGGTCAAACGTGCGGCGGGGGCTGCTTCGTTAAATGTCACTTCCTGTTGCCACTAGGTGGCGCTATGACTGTGGGTGAATATCGGCATGTAGGTTTGTTCAGGGCGGGACTCTTGTCAAATGTGTTAAATTTCGTGCAGATCTGGGCATTTACAGCCAAGTTACTACAACTTCCTGTTTCATGGCGAATCATCGACAAGAACACGCAGATAGTACAACTTTACATCGTCAATGCCTTTAGAAGGCACAGCAGAAATTTGAAGTTGATCCGACTAAATCCCTAGGAGGAGTTCGTTAAAGTACGGAGTGTGTAAATCATCCCAAATCGGTAGCCAAATTCAAAATGGCGGACTTCCTGTCGAGTTTAGGGTATGGCTTCTTGAGGCTTTTTTTGTGCATCTTGGAATGATACACATCCCCACCAAATTTCGTGCATGTAGGTTGAACGTGGACGAGGGGCTAATTTGTTTTCATTTTGCGCCGCCCATCCGCGAAACCCACAAAATACGAAATTTTTCACCAGTCAAAAGTTGGTGACTTTTTGAGCATGTTGCGGCCCCGAAAATGGCGCTTACTTTGCAGAAAAAATAAAAAATAAAACATAAAAATAACCCTAACAGTTTCAATAGGGTCCTCGCACTGTTAGTGCTCGGGCCCTAATAATGGTCTGTCATTCATAAGTAACTATGCAGGAGGTGATGCAGGACTAATGAGTAGTACATTAACACTTCAGCTATACTATTAACTAATATAGAAACAAGCTTAACTAATCACATAAATAATCATTTAATAATCAATAATCATATCAAATTTAGGAGACAGTTCCTTATTAGGTAATCAAAAATTACTTAATAAAATTAGCCTCATAAATAACTATTTACTTAACTATTGTGCGTCTGTCACAGTCTTGTCTGCACCGTTCTGTCTGCGTCTCCTGCACTACACTTCCCATGATCCTCTCGTCTGCACACCTGAACTCACTCCCTCATCAGCCTCCCGTTCAGCGGTCCTGTTTCATCTGTTACACCTGTTTTCCACCTCGTTATGTTTGATTCATCTGTGTATTTAGTTCCCTCTGTTCCATTCAGTCCTGTTCGATCGTTGTCTGTTGTTAGCCTGTGTGGCGCCTGTGTTCCTGTTTTCCTGCCTGTTTTGTAAAAAAGTGATCTTTATTGTTACTCTGGACTCCTCTGGTTCTTCTACCAGCACCACACCCTGACAGTGTCTGAGATGTAATCAGTCATCATTTTTTACTCTGAACATAGTTATAAAATGCATGACTAATTACTGAAGTGTTACCTAGTCACTCTGCAGGAACTAGTATTATTGATCTATTCTGAAGTGAAAATACGTTTTTCACTTTAGATCACTAATAGTTCCATATTGACTAGGTAACACTTCAGTAATCACAGTAATTTGTCATGCATTTTATGATCACGTTGAGAGTAAAAAAAAAAACAAAAAAAACAATTGTTAACGTCTCAGACATTTTAATATTGTGATTAGTAATTATCTAGTAATTATTTATAATTTGTCATAATTACCTATTAGTTCTTAATGATGCCAATCTTGTTAAGTAATTATTGATAACCTAATAAGGAACTATCTTAGTCCTAAATTCTATAATACCTTTTGATTAGTAAAGCTTGATTCCATATTAGTTCATAGTAGTACCTGTAAGTACAGTGTTAATGCAGTCCTGCATTACTTCCTGTATAATTACTTATTTATGATGGACAATTATTCTAAAGTGTTACCAAACTATCAAAACTCACAATATTATATCACAAAATGTAATCAAGGTGGATTTCTAATCATTTGGCTAACTGTTGTTTTACTAATAAATATAAATAAGCTCAGTGTGGCAGATACTGTAAGTGACACAGCAGAATATAAGAAAATTCCCTGCGTGAGTGCATGTCAAGGATAATCCATGTTTTGTCCTGTAATCTCATAAATAATAAAGAAATTCAGTAGGTTGGGGGAAATGTTGTTTCACACATTATGTATGTACTGGCCATGTAATAACAGCAAAGGGTTTTGGCATAATCAATCAAATCATGATAGAAACATTCCCCAATCCAAAAATAATTGAAGCCAAAGCTTCAAATCAATAAGATGTATTCAGGAGAGATAGCCAGCGGTCATTTACTTCCACAGCTCTCACTGGACACACAAACTCTTGTTTGTCAGAGAGACCACCATGAGAGACCCCAGCTGGAAAAAAATATATAAATATAAAGAACAGCAAAATGCACCTGTGTGCCCTAATAAAAGCTCTAATCGAAAACAATATAATTTAATGTGGCCATGGTTTTTCTTCCTATAATATCCCAGCTGGATATTCTTAACAAGCAAATTGAAAACAGACATTTTTTTTTCTTTCTATCAAATACTAAGGCCTTCTTTTAAAAGAGTTTTTTTTTTTTTTTTTAGAAAAACAAAAGTCATTTCTGAAGTAAAGCTTACAAAGGTACACTACCATACAAGAGTTTGAAGTCAGTAATATTCTTACAAAATTCTTTTTTTATTTGTTTGTTTGCTCTTTTACAGTTCCATTAATAATATTTTTTTAATTTATCACGAATTTTACAAAAATATGATTTTCAACTCTGAAAAAAATAAGAAACGTTACTTTAATTACTGCTTTTGAATTACAAACAAATACATTATTTATATACTGTAGTCATACAACTACATTTAATACAATTATTTTACAAAAAAATGCTACAATCTTATGATCACATATTGTGATTATTCAAAACAGAACAGATATCTGACTATTGCCAATATATATATATATATATATATATATATATATATATATATATATATATATATATACGGTATATATATATATATATATATATATATATATATATATAAACTGCAATATTGAAGTCACACTTTTTGTAATAAAATGTAATTTTATTAGGTGTACTTGTTAGGTACAATGTACTTTTTGTGTTTAGGTTGTATTTTATAAAAAGGTTAGTTCCAATCCTTGATTATGATTGGTCAATAGCTGTGCTTTATTCACGATAAAACACGGTGTTCTGTCGATTTTTGCGACCTTGTCGAAAAATGCTACCGTAGCACGAATTGATCAGAATGCAGATTATAGTCGTATGAAATACAATTATAAAACAATTCTAAGTTATGAGTAGCTACTGTATACTACTGTTTAAAATGGTGTGAAAAGTAAAAATTATCATAAAATATTCATCTTTGACTTGTCAAAGTACACCTTTCCTCATAGTGTCACGGTGTGGTGCAGGCAGAAGAACAGGCCGAGTCCAGATTCCAAAATAAGATAACTCTTTAACTTTTACTTACAAACTTACAAGTGAAGTGCAGATGACAAAGACAGACTGGTGCAGACGAAGACTGTGACAGAGCGCCCCCCTTCACAAAGGCGCGACCTCACAGCGTAGAAAAATCAATGGGGTGGGCGCCCTGGAGGCTGACAAGGGCGAGGCCGATCTGGAGCAGGAAGCCTCCAGGGTGGAGCAGGCTGAGGGTGTGACCAGGGCGGAGCAGGACGTGGATGTGGCGGAGCAGGCTGAGGGCGTGGCCAGGGCGGAGCAGGGTGTGGATGTGGCGGAGCAGGCTGAGGGCGTGACCAGGGCGGAGCAGGACGTGGCAGAACAGGCTTAGGGCGTGGCCAAGGCGGAGCAGGACGTGGCGGAGCAGGCTGAAGGTGTGGCCAGGGCGGAGTAGGCTGAGGGCGTGGCCAGGGCGGAGCAGGACGTGGTGGAGCAGGCTTAAGGCGTGGCCAGGGCGGAGTAGGCTGCGGGCATGGTGGAGCAGGCTGAGGGCGTGGCCAGGGCGGAGCAGGACGTGGCGAAGCAGGCTGAAGGCGTGGCCAGGGTGGGGCAGACGAGCTCTCAGGCGTCCAGGGCGGAGCAGGTTGTTCTGGCGGCCATGGCGGTGAGGACCCTTCGGGCGGCCATGGCTGAGCGGACCATTGGGGCGGCCACGGAGGTGAAGACCCTTCAGGAGGCCGTGGCTGGGACATAGGGCCCCCCCAAAAAAAATATTTGAGGTGAATCCCCAGATTAGGGGCACGAACAGTCTTTGGCTGGGCTGTGACACATAGTACCTGAAACTTTCAGTTATTCTTTTTCAGCTGGCTGACCGTACAAATATTCATATGGTAGTAAGCATTTTTTTAAAGGGAAATTATACATTATAACAGGAAAATGTACCTTTTATGTGTATGATGTTGAAAAAAAAAAAAAAAAAAACTGTGAGTCTGCACATGCGCATAACCGGTAAGTAGCAAATCTCGATGGGTAGCATCACTGCGCCCTTAGCAACACCCTTAGCAAACACACATATCAACATAGGCTAAACATAGAAAAAAAAACTTAAGAATTAAAAAGGCTAAAAGGTTTAAAGTAAATTTCGATTTACTAGGTGCCATGATGATGGATAAGTGGTTTGAGGAACAATATGGAGAGACTTCTACAAATACGAAACATGCTGAAGTGCTGAAATGTAACACATTCGAGAAAAAAATACCGTGCAGCAAACCCAATGGGCAGTGAATTGCTTCGGTGACTGGTGTAGTGAAAAGGGTTGCAGCATAGATTTAAAACAAATCACCAAGACGGAACTCAACACACTTATCCGTGACTTCTACGGAACTGTCAGAAGCTCCAAAGCAGAAAAATATGGGGTCAGTTGCTATGTAACGTTACGTGCGGGTCTGAACAGATTCCTGAATGATCCACCTTTGAGTTTGTCCTGGCGTCTGGTGAGAGACAGCGAATGCACCTCATTCAATAATGTTTTCGTTGGAGCCGTAAAGACAATGAGAAGAGAGGGTTGTGATGAAACGGAGTATCACACACCGATTTCTACTGAAGATTTCAGCACCATAAAACTGTCCGATGCGCTTAATCCCAACACACCTGTCACTACACCAGTCACCGAAGCATTTCACTGCCCATTGGGTTTTCTGCACGGTATTTTTTTCATTACGAGTCTTCTCGAATGTATCAATGTTACATTTCAGCACTTCAGCATGACGGTTCGTATTTGTAGAAGTCTCTCCAAATTGTTCCTCAAACCACTTATCCATCGTCATGCCACCTAGTATCAATCAAAATTTACTTTAAACATTTTAGCCTTTTTAAATTATGTCTGTGAGTGGACATAAGTGTAAAAGTTCACTACAGAGCTACTGGAGGCCAAACTTAAAACAAAGAAAGCACTGGAGTGACATTCTTGCTGCAACAGAAAACACTGCTGACAGCGCTGAGCCCCAACTAAAGAGGACCGTGTTAATCACCACAGTGAAGCCGATTGAAATGAGACAAATATTTAATGTGTGCACAATAAACGGAGATGTTCAAATAAATTTAAATAAACAACAGTAAATAAAGTATCTCTTGTTAGACAGCATTTTAGCAACTAAATTAATAACTATTAAAGACCTAACTGTTATCTATCAAAATATGTGCCCTTGTGTTTTTTATTTTTATTTTATTTGTTATTTTGCTGAGAGATAAGCTATGCCTATTTGTGTGAGGAAATTTCACAAATTTTGTGTTGTAAAAAAAAATAAAAAGAATGAGAGAAAGTTTGAGAATGGTTTGTTGTTTTTATTTGAGCTTTCCTGCATATTACAAATTGGAACGTTGTTGTTCACGGTCAGGGACTATATTTTTCTAGCGGAATGAATGTTTTTATTGAATTTAACTACATGAAAGTTAATGTACTAATACATTGTTTTTTTGTTGTTTTTTTGTTGTTTTTATACTTTAATATTGTGTGGCAACCGTTTTATAAAAGCAATAAGGTACTCGAGGCAAGTGCTGTCTCATGAATAAGTTACGGCTGAAGGGGTTGCATGCACTCCGCTTCTTCAAAAATGCTAACTTTGATATTAGAGTGTGTGGCTTGGACTTGGTACTTGTAACCCAAGGACAATGGTGACACCAGAATAACAATGATTCTGAAGCTGAAAATACAGAATTTTTTAGACGAATATGCTTGATCTCTGTCACTGACTAGATATATTTAAAATAAATGTAAAATGTTGGCCACTTTTTACTGGTAACGTCACACTATTTATGATACATATTGTTACATTTTTGTATTGCGATATATTGTGGCACGATATATTGTAACACCCTTAATTGAGATGGATATGTTAGGACATGGTTTCACATATGGTTTAAGAATGGGTTAAGGGGTAAAGAAACGGTCATCGTATTATAGATGTAATTATATATTATATTATATATATTATAGATGTGGTATTATATACTGTGATTTTGTGTTTGAAACTTCTTGTGCTGCCGTCTTGACCAGGTCTCTCTGGAAGAAGAGATAGTAATATCTCAATGTGACTTTCCTGGTTAAAATAAAGGAAATAATAAATAATAATAATAATAATAATTATGGGAATTAATTGCAGCTGTAATTACATGCAGGTGTTTTTAAAATACAAAGTACAATGTAATAACATTTATGTACGCTAAGTGCATTGTATCAAATTAATTTAAATGTTAGTACAGTGGTTAAAGACACTTAATATAAATTGGGAGACACTATTGTTAAGGGTGGTTTCATGGTTTCATTTTTTTTCAGTATGTTAACATGTCATTTAAGATAATTGACATAGTGTAATTTCAGTTTGTGTAATTTGATTCATCCTGCTGTAATGGATAAAAAGGATGAACCACAGAAGCAGTATTCATGAAATAATCTCCCCCTGAGGAAATACATACTCTCACAATGCAAGCTTAATCCTGCTCTCACAGAGATTCTGAGAGGCTTTCAGATGTGAGGCTGCATAATCTCAGATTATTCAATTTTAGACACAGAGAAAAGAATACTGTTCTCTGCAGTGGATAAACACTATAATAATGGATAAAATACATCATTTATAATTTATACAGTATTCAAAGAAGGAAACTATACCTTCTGTTCAGTGTAGGCAAATGTCTCACAAAACTTTTACTATGTTCTAATTTCTGTTGATGTCTAGCAACAACACATTCATTAGTTTCACTATACAAAATGGTAGGCAGATCAGAATCAGAAAGAGCTTTATTGTCAAGTGTGCTTGCACACACAATGATTTGTAGCCAAAACAAACCAGACAGTTACCAAACCCAGTGCAGAACAGACTCAATATCAGCGGAGTAGAATTGTTTCAGCAGCTCCTGTTTTGCAAGTTGAACTTCCTCAACTGACGACAGAAGAACAAACTCTACTGGGCCTTTTTCACAATAGAGTCAATGTGATTGTCCACTTCCAGTCCTGAGAGACCTTAGAGCCTATAAACGAGAATGACTCCACTGCTTCAACAGTGCTGTTCATGGTGGGGGGTTTCTGTAATTATTAAGTCAAAAAAGGCAATATTCAGTGATCTGACATTCAGTGATCCGGAGCATTTAAGGGTGTATTCACACCAGGAAAGTCCGATAGATCACTTGCTTTGGTCCGGACCAAATAAATTATTATTATTTTTTTTTTTGGTACGGTTCGCTGTCACACTGCTCTTTTTGCAAGTGAACCAAAATTTGTAAACAAAACCACACGTGTGCTAAGGTCATCCATTCATTGGACAAGGATTCTCAAGGGAAATCAGGAAGTGCAAAAAAGGCTCAGCATGGAGATATTTCCATATATTTCAAGTACACCTGCCTGCAGCCTGCAGATCGGGGTGGGGCTACACCTGGGGCAGGGCTACACGTGCGGCTCCGCCCAGAACAATTGTCATTGGTTAGTGATGACGTCGATCGAGGCGGGGACGCACTAGGGCGGGGCTGCATGTGTAGTCCCGCCCAAAACACTTCTCACTGGTTAGTGGCACAGCAATGATGTCGACGCCATGCACGGTAAACAGGAAATGGGGTTGAAAAACTCACGTGCTAAATCACGCTCAAACCTCTCATGTAGATTTAACTTAGAGCTAACTGTATATTAACTTAGAGACCACGGATCATTTGTTTTTCTCCTGCTCTTACAGCAACACATTCTGGTGTGACATGTATCATTGGCTTGAGCCTTATCTCCAGTCTCTCTCCAGTTTCACTAGAGATAACATTACATTAGGAATTATAATGAAAGACAAAAACTTAGAAATGATTTTAAACACTTTAATTATCTTGGGTACATTTTTCATCCACAAATGTAAATGTTTAAAAACACAGTCTCTATTTACTGTCTTCAAGAGAGAATTTGCATTGTAGCCCATTACAAATCCCTTACGTGGTTCATGAAGAAGCCTCTCTCTCTCTCTCTCTCTCTCTCTCTCTCTCTCTCTCTCTCTCTCTCTCTCTCTCTGTATGTATATATATATATGATATGACAGATAGGTAGGTAATCTCGTCAACCACCACCAAAAGGTGGTGAACTGCAAATGCTTTATGAACTGCAAATGATTTTTTTTTTGTTGCATCTGCGCGATTAGACTAAAGAGAACGCTCTGTATGTGAATGTCCTAATGCTGCACTCATTCATTCATTCATTCCATTTCAATGATGCACACACGACGCGCAGAAAGACGCGCAGCAGTATGGAATATTCTCTTTCGATGCAGTGCTCTCTTGCAATTGGGTCGGTTCATGTTCACACCGTAAACGAACCGTACCAGAGTTCATTTGGAACCGTACCGAGACCACCTCTTCAGCTGGGTCTCGGTTCGGTTGTTTGGTCCGCACCCGAGTTCGATTGCTGTATTCCCACCTGCCCAAAAGGTCCGCACCAAGGGGGCAAACGAACTAGAGTTCGATTCAATTGAACCAAACAAGTCAGGTGTGAATAGTACACCCTAAAATAGTGGCCTGTTCCAAAACAAAATCACATGAGTGAGTGAGTGAGTGAGTGGAGTAATTTGCTTTTTATGATATGCATGATATTACCTGGCAAGGATGTAGAATTTATTAGGGACGCTAGGGACATGCCCCACCAATATCCAACGACTACTGCACTAATATTGATTAAACAATTCAAATATACGTATAATCATCCACTGTTGTAATTTTGGCTACATCTAAAATTGGACATACCATTGAAGTTTACCTGAGAAGTCAAAGTAAATATGGAAATAATAAATTCGGCATGCATTCTTTCAAGGATGTTTATTTAATGCTTGATCTGAGAACATGAGGTGTGTAAACATGTGTACAGTTCAGTTGTTTGATAAATTTTACCCTATTTAACTTTAAGTAAAGCACAAACAGCGCCGCCTTGCTATTACGTGGCTTCGGACTCTCACACACATATTCACACCTACTACACTAAAATGGCATTTCCAATCCACCTAACCCAAGTCTTTGGACTCTGTGGGGGAAACTGGAGCACCCATAGGAAACCCACGCTCACACGGGGAGAACATGCAAACTCCACACAGAAAGGAACCCAGGACCTTGCTGTAATATTATTAATAAATGCCTGATAAACATGATTTAGGTCCTGGTGTACTCTGCAGTGGACATATATGAAATCAATATCCTGTTGTGTAACAGAAAGTCATAATTTGATTTGAAACCCCATGTTTTCATCAGATGTTGATTTATGAAATTCAGTTTGAAAAGTAGTCCGATTTAAATGACAATTACAATATATTATCATATTTTTGTATGTGCTTTGTAAGAGATTGTCAGTATTTTTTAAAGACCAAGAAGGAGTTGTTTGGTATCTCTGAAAAGCTCTGAATGTGCTCTTTACAGGACATGTCACCAAAATACAATGTCCACTGAAGTGGGAAAAAGTCTATTCCTGGGTCCCAGGAGGATATTGAACACATGGTTGTTTTATTAGCATTCCACTTTCAGTTAATTGACTAACAAACTACTTTTCATTAAATAACACAAATTACTACTTCGTTCATTCTTGATGTAGGTGTTTACAACCAATTTATTTTCCACAAATAAAGTATTTAAAGAATCAGAAAAAAAATAATTTTGCAGAAAGAGAGATTGAGAGCAGGAGGGTAGAGACATACAGACGACAACTGCATTACCATTAACCTTTGCTCTGACTGGGTGGGCCTTGACTGAGATAGGAGAGACCCCATAATAAGACTCATGTCAGCCCTCTACAGATTAATCTCCATTCATTTCCATTCTATAGGTGTATACTAAAACACCATCACCATGCATCATGCACACATTTAGTAATGTTCTGTGTAGTTCTATATATTTACACTATGCATCAGATATATTTTTTTTACTAACCATTGTTGGCAGCTCACACTTCACAAAGTGACTCTTTATAGAATTTAGCTTTCTTGTGTGCAAATTGCGGTTCAAGCAAGTTTGAGTACTGTCAATAACAAACAAATCTGTTACATCTAAATGATGTTATTCAAATATACATGCATGGGTTCTTATGATAAATTGCTTGGGACGTTTATAATTTGTAAGGGACTTTGGAATAAGGTGTTAAGCTGTTTATGATATATTACCCAACCCAACAAATCTCCTCATCTGGGGCAAGAACAATTTTCCGGAATGCCCATTGTCCTCATAAGAGGCTTCCTTGAGCACATCCTTAGTAGTGAGCCCATAGTTTGTAGAAGGTTTGCTGTCTGTTTACTCTGTAGATACTTGTTTGTAGAAGGTTTGCTGGCTGTTCACTCTGTAGATACTTGGCTTTAAAAAAGTAGAGCAATTAAGTCTATGATGGAGACTGCAAAGAGGGCCTGTAGATAGTTGTGGATTAGGACACTGAGCTAATGCTGCTGGGACGCAAGTCGGGGTCTAATCAACCCTGGCTGGGTCGCCTCGGGGAGTGTGTATGATGTTGAAAGACCCAAACAGGCGAGGAACTCAGGAACACAACCAAGGATGTGTCCTAGTGTATCTTAGGATGTATATTTAGATGGATAAAAGACCATATTTGCAGTGTCCCCAGTACTGCTGAACTTTACCACATTAACCATTTTGATCTACTGCAATGCACATGAAAACATTTTGGGTCAAGTCAGATCTTACTCAATCAGTGTGCCTATAGTATCCAGGTATGACAACGTGCACCCCTGCACTGGGCTGACAGATGTTACAAATCCATTCATCGTCCATTCTCCTCGTATGTAAAGGGACCAGTTGCATTTATAACACATTTGGCTTTGACATCAAACTCTTGGCCTATGAAAGAAAACAGCATCCATCACTGCGGCCCATTCATCTAATGCAGCTGACAAGCTGGATTATTAATTTATCAGCTAACAGCTCTACGGTAATGGACTGGCTCTCTGGCAACGGTGGGAGAGTCTGGAAAGGATTGTAATTAATAGGCAACAGACATACCTAATTTTCCCTCTCGCATTTGTGTGTCAAAGAGCAGCCTGGGAGACATTGTGAGAAGGTGTGTGTGTGGGAGTCTTTCTACAGCTGAACGAGGATACATTTCCTAATGTGCTGCTTGATAGTGTCTCCATTCATTAGCGGGGTGTTATCAATGGCAGAGCGAAAGAAGATGCAAAGAGACAGAGGACACCTCACACAGAGAAAACCTTTTCATTTAAACTGGCCACATATCTGCTCTTCTCAGACCGGATCAAACATTTACACTTTGATTCTAGATGTGCCATTTAAAATCCCCACAAGGGAAATTCTGTCTTATATTGGAGTTTTTGAATGTTCAAATTTAGAGGATGATTTTATGTGCATGAAGAAGACAATTATGGTCTTTTCAACATAAAAAGTTATCATATGACTTCTAAAGACTTGGAATATAACACACACATACAGTAGAAGATAGTTTTGAGGTAATTTTGTTTTTGTCATTCTTTTTAACATTTTAAAATATATTTGGGTATAGTGATGCAATCTTTTGAAATTGAGTCTGGTGAAATGCCACCAGAACTAACACAGAAGAGAATTATAAATGCGTGCGTTAAACCAGGGGTGCCCAATCCTGCTCCTGCCGATCGACTGTCCTGCACAATTCATCTCAAACCCTAATCAAACACGCCTGAACAACAAATCAAGGTCTTTAGGATCACATTCAGGTGTGTTTTGCACAAAATGCACTTTCTGTCGCCTTGCTTTTGGCTTGCTTAGTTGGGGACATTTAATGTTCAACAACATTATTGATCTGTGTTGAATTACTTTCATGTTATCACTGTGAAGCTGCTTTGATACAATCTGTATTGTAAAAAGCACTATATCAATAAATGTGACTTGACTTCACTTGACTTGTTTGATTAGTGTTGGACATGAACTGTGCAGGACAGTCGATCGCCAGGAGCAGGATTGGGCACCCCTGCGTTAAACAAATGTGATAGCATCGAAATATTGAATACATTTCATCAATTAAAAATGCAACTAAAATCAGTGTAATAATTCCATGAATTAAAAATCCAATGCTGAAAAATCCAGCTAAAACCAGCCTAGGCTGGTTGGCTGGTCTTAGCTGGTTTAAGCTGGAAGTAGCTGGTTTTAGTTGGTCACCCAGCCTGGCTTAGCTGGTCAAGCTGGTCTCCCAGCCTGACTTAGCTGGTTAAGCTGGTCTCCCAGCCTTGCTACCAACTTGACCAGCTAAGACCAGCCTGACCAGCTGAAAAAGTGTTCAAAACCCCTCTAAAACCAGCCTGATAAACCAACTAACCAGGCTGGAAGACCAGCCAAAACCAGCCAACCAGCCTTGGCTGGTTTTAGCTGGATTTTTCAGCAGGGCGAATCTTAAGGAAATTAAAGCTTTAGCTTTTTTAGTTCTGTCAGGAAGACTCAATCAGTGTGTCATATACTACCTCACTCCTATCCAATCAGGTGATAACAGTCACAGTATAGACCTTATGTAGCTCCGCCCATTTTCAGCGTTGCGCTCGTTGTCTTTTGACTTCCGGTCTGTATTTTCACAGCGATCTTGCATAGATATGAATGAACTGCTCGTAAAAAAAAAAAAAAAAATCGGTCATGATAACTTTTGTTAACTCTACAATAAGTAAATCCAATTCACCAGCTAATTACTCCTCGACAGCAATGCCATAGAAATATACAGAGTGACCACAAAAACGGAAGTTCAAAGACAATATTATAAAGATGACGGCACCCACGTTTCTCTGGTGCATAAGGTCTATAAAATATTAGTACTTACACTTGTCTGAGTTTGCAAATGCTGTCGCTGCCATTCCCCTCCATCCTCTCCATCACCACCACCAGGATGGTCACTTCCTTACCTCCCGGGGGGGTCGGCTGCGCCCCCCCTTCATCTCAGATGGGACATGCAGATTCGGCTAACCTCGCTTTGCTCGCTAAGAATGGGGCCTACACCAAAAACTCATAAATTTATGCTTGCTGAGCTGTCATTAAATTTATACTGCTATTCAATTTATCTCCCAAGTCTTTCTGGTAGAATTGTAACCATTCGTCATAAATATTGGTTCATTATTTGTAAAATTTATATTGTTCTTCTTAATGTTTGTTTATATGTATATGTGCAAAAATGTATGGTTTCTGGAACCACACCTCTGTTTTGGTTTTGTTTTGACTGTGTTCTGTTCCTGTTTACCTGTGTTTGGCAGGTATGTTTGTCATGAGTGCACTTGACACTGAAGTGCCCACTGAAGTGCCTTGAAACACGCAGCTTTGTATAATGTGTTGACGTAATTTCCACCGAAACTGGAAGCTAAAGCCCGGAACACACCAAGTTGACGATTGGCCGTCAGGCAGTTTTTGTGCATGGGCCGCCAAAGTTTCCTCGTTGTGTTCCGCATGGTTCCGTGCCGTCGGCTGAAAATTGTCCTCGTCGGTTTTGTTTCGCCCGATTCGACATGTTGAATCTGCGTCCGGCCATCGGGGAAAGAGAGAAGTCTGATTGACTGTTCAGCTTAGTGAAAGAGTCAGTGCCCGAAAATAAAAGAAAATCCGCAAGCAAAGAAGTCAAAACGGTAAAGATAGAAGGCTGTTCATGTTGCCTGAGTGTTCCTTGGAGAATATTTCAATATTAACATTAGCAGAGTGGAATAAAGAAAGCGTTTAGCAGGATTGATATTTAAAACGGTAAGCACGCGCTGCTTTGTTTACGGTATGTGTATCTGCAGCGTCGTTAATATAACACGCGCTGTGATGGTTAGGTTTAGGTGTGGGATAGGGTAGGGTAGTCTCATATTACGCTAAAGGATTAATGACGCCTTGGGTTCGCGTGAATATTAACGATAAAGGGTGCCATGTGCGTAGGATAGTGCCGTTTTGTCATTTAGCGTTCTATGTGACGCTAAAGGATGAGAGCGGGCTGGACATTACGTGCACAAACCAACCCGATCTCACGGGAATTCGTACGAATTTTAAGAGGTGGCTAATTCGTAACAATTTGTACGACCTCACTCGTACGAATTAGTACGATTTAGATAAATCGTACATATTTTACGAATTAGCCAATTTGTATAAATTCGTACGAATGACCTACCCCTGACCCCGCCCATAAACATAACCGTCACCTGGGTTTAGACAACTCGTACAAATTTGTACGAGTGAGGTCGTATGAATTAGTACGAATTAGCCACTTTTGAATCACTCGTACGAATTCGTACGAATTGGTCGTGAGATAGGGTAGGCACAAACACATATACTCATATAATATATTTATATTATAACCCACAGTTAGGTCCGGTCGAACGATTCATTAATTAAATCTCGCTTTCGGGTTGAGCTTTCTGCGACTGCTGAACTGGGGTGTAGGTTGCCAGGTTGAGATGACAAACGGGTTGAAATTGTATATGGTGTGTGGATTGTGTGAATATAATGCATTTAATACAAGATCTGGCAACCGGTCAACATTAGACAAACATATTGGTCTGATTATTCATTAAGGAGTTTGGGCCATGCAAATTACAAAGTTTCCCTGGAGAAATAACAAACCGGGATGGGTCCGGGAGATAGGGCTAAAAAATGGGAGAAACCCAGTAAAAACTGGAGTGTTTACAGTATGGGCAGATGGCACTAATAATGACTTTACCCCACCTCTCCATGTTAAACGAATCCCGTACGAATAGGGCTATACACAACAAGTTGTACTGTCGGTTGCACCATCAACATGCCTGTGGACACTGCCTTCCAGCGGTCTGCATGTGTAATTGCACGTTGAT
This sequence comes from Pimephales promelas, assembly GCF_016745375.1. The sequence continues at coordinate 6,582,128 of NW_024121455.1, forward strand.
GCGAACAACGACGAAGTGTAAATAAAAAAACAACGCTTAGCCTACCATGGTTGTGGCATAGGTCCGATAAATTTATGCTTCTGCTGATTTATGCAGAAGCATAAATCAGCTTTAATGTGTATGTTGAGTTTTGGTTTTGTTTTCACTGTGTTCTGTTCCAGTTTGCCTGTCATCCCTTTTCTAGTTTGTCTCTATGATTCTTGATTGTGTCAGGCACGTTTTTCTGGTTATGTTCCCTATACTTTTCTGTGGTAGATCAGGTGAGGCCACGTCAGTTCACTATGCCATAAAATGCAGATAATAAATATAGATCATAAATATAAAATATTTAAAACAGAATCTACTGTACATTGGGTGACAGTGACCATCTGTCAAAAAGATTTGTCTGCACTGCCTACTCTGTTGAATGTATGCTTTTTTTTTTATTATCAGTAAACAACCAAAAATATCATCAAAATGTGTTCTTGAGCATCCATGCATTTAAACCCGCTGTTCATTCAGTTTCTTTGTCCAGCATTTTAGGGTAGTTATGTTTAGAACGATTACATCTTTGTGACTGGCACATCTTTGAACATCTTTGAATGATTATTGTTCCTGTTATCTCCTGCGTGTTCCTGATTTATAATTAAAGATTTTATTAGTGATATTGCGCTCATTATAGTCACTCAACCCATGAAAACTTAATTAGGATTTTTAGTGAAATCACATTTTATTTATTTATTCATTTATTGTTGTTGTTCTTTTTAATTGTAAATAAAGTGTGTGTGTCTGGTCTTTCCGCGCTCGCATGCTTCTTTTTGGAGCAGTAAAAATCACATTTCACCTGCATTGTATGAAACTCGGTGGCTCAGACTTCTACAAAATATCCCCTTTTATGGTTTAGAAAGTTGAACACCACGAGGGTGCATGAGTAATTTACAGATTAATTAATTTATTTTTTATTTTATTTTAGTCATTTTTTTTTATGAATTGCATTTTACGTATCTTGGAAATTGAGTTAATGTTAAATCTTAAATGTCTAAATTGCAAGGATCCAGAATTACCTTGCACATTACTTTTTTGATTTACAAACCATATGATGGGATGAGGTTGATTATTTATGGAGTGTTCCTCTATTTATAGAAATGATCTATCAAGATATTCTCAAGGTATTTAAAAGGATTTTCAGGTATCTTGGAAGAATCTCTCTTTAAGCCTGCTCTTCTACTCTTAAATCAGATTGTTACTTAGAAGCTGTATAATCACAATTATTCATGAAATATCCAAGAACATATCTCTTTCGTTTACAGTATATCCATATCTTACAGTATATCCATCTTTCTCTAAAGCTTGTTCTATTTGGATGTTTTTTTTTTGTTTTGTTTTTTTGAAAAAAGAGAAAAAAAGAGAAATGTTTTAATTCTGTGGTAGATCAGGTAAGGCCACGTCTGAAGAGCCTCACTATGCCAATGCAGATAATAAATATAGATAATAACTAAACTGTTAAATATCACCAACAATATCAACAAATGTGTGCCCTGCCGTATTCTTGAACATGATCTTTCCAAAAAATACAAATGATTTGCACACCACTGCAAAAACTTTCTCTAGCATATTGGTCAGCTCTACACTGAATTAAAAAAAAAAAAAACAGCAAACAAAAAAAAAGGTGTAGAAAAAAAACCCCCAATGACTTAGAAATTGCTAGTACAGTCAAGTCAGGTCACCATTATTTATATAGCGCTTATTACAAAACAGATTGACTCAGGGCAACAGTGTAACTTGTTTAACCACTGTTGTACAACGATGACATGTTCTATTAATTTATTTGGTGGAGGCAGTACTTTTACAGTGTCACTGAATTTAATTATCACTTTGTTGCACAATGGTCTATTGTTGTGGAACATCAATTTCAGGACTATGTACTTCTAGTCGAGTCAAGTCACCTTTATTTGTCTAGTGTTTTTTACAATTTAAATGGTTTCAAAGCAGCTTTAGCTGTACAGCAGCAGATCTAGATTTAAGTTCAGTGATGGCTCATTTTTGTTGTATAAAAAGTTATTCATTTAGTCCATATATATATATATATATATATATATATATATATTAGGGCTGTGCAAAAGTTAATTGCGATTAATCGCATCCAAAATAAAAGTCTGTTTTACATAATATATTTGAGTGTGCTGTATATAATTATTTTGTATATATAAATACCTATGCATGCATGCATATATTTAAGAATTATTTGCTCTTAAATTCTGTATATATATATAAATACATAATCTATATTATATAAATATAAATATTTTATATAGGAATAACACATTTTCTTAAACATATACAGTACATGTATGTGTGTGTATTTATATATACAAAATAATTATATACAGCACACACAAATATATATGTAAACACAGACTTTTATTTTGGATGCGATTAATCGCAATTAACTTTTGCACGGCCCTAATATATATATATATATATATATATATATCACTGTCAAGTATGCAATATATATATATATATATATATATATATATATATATAAACAGTGATGTCATTGTGCAACTCAAAGTTCAGTTCTCATTTAGTGGTGTGTAAATGCAGGCATATCAATAATATTGTTGAATATTAAGTGTCCACAACTAAGCAAGCCAAAAGCCAAAGGCAAAAAAGGTGACAGCATGAACCAGCCATGGGTCTGGACTGTTCAGGAGCTGCAGTTCTTCGGTGTAATTGGTGATGGCAGCATCGTACCTGCAGCAGAGAGTGCGCTGCAGAGATTCATTCATGCATTCTTCTGTTGTCCTGCAAGGGATAGGGAGCGGGGCGAGTGAGTGACTCACCCCTCCGCACACTGACTGGTGCTATGGAAGTGTGTCAGAAACGATCTGTCACATCTGGGCCTGTCACTTTCAATCAGTTATATACAGGCAAATGCACAAATGCTAGTTCAGAGTGCAGGGGAAAGGGTCTACTCATTTAAAGCCACAGCATGAGAAAGAAGGGACCAAGAGACACACACAACACACTCTTACACACATACATGTGTGACACAGCCAGGTTCCCACAGACAGAAATGTGTGACACACACATGCATCCAGATATATGGGGTGGATTAATATACTCAAAAATGCACATATATTTTATATTAAGAGAAAGTTCAACAAATGGAGAGAAATCCCATATCCAAGCCAAATATAAGATATGAAGTGTCCTTCATTCAGGCATTCACTAATTGCTTTTAAGTAAGCTTGAATTATCCTCTTCTCCATATTATTGTTATTATTAATATTTTACATGTCCTGTTTATTTTTTTGGGATTGAAGGATACATGGAAACAGTTTACAATAAGGTTCTTTAAACAATACATTCGTCACAATATTTATTACAGCTGTTCATTGTTCATGTTAGTTCACAGTACATTAACTAATGTTAACAAATACAACGTTTGATTTTAATAACATATTAGTAAATGTTGAAATAAATATTAACTAATAAATGCTGAGAAAGTATTTGTCATTCTTAGTTCATGCACTCTAAAAAATGCTGGGTTGTTTCAACCCAAATTTGGGTCAAATATGGACAAACCCAAATGTTGGGTTATAAATGTATTTAAAAAAAAAATACGGTTGAAAGTGAAAGTTGAAGTTGGGTTGAAAATTAAAATTACATTTTTAACCCAACATTTGGGTTTGTCCTTATTTGACCCAAATTGGGGTTGAAACAACCAAGCATTTTTTTTTTAGAGTGTGTTAACTAATGAGGTGTTGTAACTAATGTTAACTGATGAACCTATTGTAAAGTATCACTGGATACATTAATTATAATAATAATATAGACATTATTTAGACAGGATGTTACACTCTAAAGAAATCCCAAACGTTGGATTAAAAATACAGTTAAAAATGTAACCCAATGGCTGGGTTGACCATTTTTGACCCAAAACCCAGCATTTTTTATAGTGTGTGCAAGCATTCAGACATGTCCCTGTAGAGGCAGCAGTTTTTTATCTTTTGAACACCTCCCAACGGTCAATGATGAACACAGGCATCCAATTACTGAAATACTGGCGGGTCAGAAAAACTTCAGCCGTGGGTGTTTGGGATCCTGCAAAGGTGACCCCGTTTCCTCTTTGCCGGTCTTGTTTCAGGCTGTGGATTGCTGAGAGATTAATTTAGAGACAGTTCAAGATAAAGGCAGAGGTGGTGCACGAACAGCGCTGATCATTGAAAATAATTATTTGCTGCGTCACTGGAACCCCTTTCCTCCATTCATCTATGTCAAGAAACCATCTTTGACAGGCACTGTGTGTGTGTGTGAAGACATTGGCACGGATTACTATTAATGAAGAGAGGGATCTCACATCAAGATTTATGGATTAATCCCTTTTGGGTCTGAAAATACAAAAGATCTATACTTGGAGGCACGAGGTCGCAAGTTTTGTAATTTAAATGAAAAGGTTTAAAAGGTGACAAATGAACAAAGCACTGTTTCATTACGGACTGATTCTTATGTACATCTCTAAAGATTTATTGCAGCATAATCCTTTGCTTAAAGAAAGGAGTGAACGCTGAAATGATTAATCTCTTTTAATGTTGGTGTCTGAAACAGCCCTCTCTCTATTTGTAATTGCCAAGGAAGCAAAAGTCCTCGTTGTTGGTTCAGGATGTTGCTACACTCTGGGAATGAAATGGCCAAAAGAACCTCTGATCTTTTTTTTTTTTTTTCTCCTCTCACTCCTTTTTCTTCAGAAGCTTAAAACGACCGGAGGCTAAGTAACTGGTAGGCCCCAGTTAATGCTACCATACGCTTGAAGTCATTTTCGGGAACAAGAGGCAGAAATACGGGACAAGAAAACGGGAAAACACAACAAATATAAAGGCCAAATTTTGAAACAAATTACACACAGGGGCATGTGTGCTGCCATGATGTATTAAGGTGTGGAATACCTCTATCCACTCTGCTGGATAAGCACTTCACTGATCCTGTGCATAAACATAATTTGGAGTGTCGTCTACAAGAGCCTCGCGGTAGATGAGTTTCAGCCCCGGGCAAAACGGGCGCAATAATTCACAATAATGTAAAGGAATATGCAAGCCTGCCTTCTGTGAAATGTCTATCTCTCTGCTCGTCATAAATATCAGATAATATGACATCAGACATGTTTTTTTGAGATTGTGTTGAGAACAACATTAATGATGTGTACACAGTCGTGTTTGACTGAAGGGAGACAAATGACTCTTAAACCTCTGGACCGAACCCCCACTGAAAGATCCTCATCCCCCAATGCTCTCTCTCCTGCTATAATTTGCACTTCCTGGAGGTAAGCAAACTCAGTGGAGTGCGAGTGAGAGCAGGGTGGGACTCCACGTGACGTGACAGAAATGTTAGTGACGATGAATTTCATATGTGCCCGTCACAAAGTGAGATGCTTGGCTGAGCTGACTGCTCTCATCACTGTATCTCAGGTAGACTCATGTTCTTCAGGCAAAAGAAAAGGACAAAAAAAAAATCACCAGTGATAGCTGAAAATATTCAAAAATATGATGAACACTTTACAATTAGCTTCATTAGTTAACATGAATTGACTACATTATGTTGCATGAATTGCACTTAAAGCTACACTGTGTAACTCTTTTAGTTTATTCCTGGCTAAAAACACTTAGTTCTTTCAAAAATATGTGTGCTCATTAATGTATATTTAATTCGTTCAAGTAATAAAGTATTCTTGTGAGTTTATATTATGCCATTGAAAATACATATTACATGTATTGGGTAAGGGTAAGGGTATGTATGGGTAAGGGGTTCTAATGTCGGTCGCCATGTTGCCCCTCCATCTTGAAAGTACATTAGCCAAAGAGGGACATGCCCGTTAATTAAAGCTTCGCATTTCGCGTTTACGTTTCGGTTAACACTCATGGACGAGGTCGAACTGGAAGCCATGTTAATCTTGGACTACATTGGCCACCGTAGGAGTTAAAACGAAATCGGAATTGAGAGGAACAGAATATTCACTGGATGGTCATATATCTTTACACCGCTGGATGGGGGTAAAAAAATCACACAGTGTAGCTTTAAACGGCATTTGTTAATCTTTGTTAATGTTAATTTCAACATTTACACGATTGTAAAACATAATTGTGATTTTAACAGTAAAAGACTGTAAAAATGCTACTGTGCAAAACTGTTAATTGGTTAACAATGTTTTTTTTTTCTTTTTTTTCCTAATCAGCTATGTACATTAGGGTTTTATGTTACATTTAATGTTGTAAAATTAATGTTTAATGAATTTTTTTTTATTTCATGTGTGTTACCATGATGGTGTTTAATGTTTGTGTGAAATAACTATTAACCTTTTTTATGGAAGACTACTTGTGACACTCATGTAACTCTCATCATTGCTGTGATGATTGTTGGTTCTCAGTGTATTACAATGGTACAAATCAGATATCAATTTTTTCAAAAGTTTGGTAAATCAACATTGTATCAGAAAATGAAATACGGTTTATTACTGTAAATTGTAAGTTGAGTCTGTAAAACCATTAACATTCCTTCCATATTTTTAACGGTAAAGTTCTGGCAACCACAGCTGCCATTTTTTTTTTTTACCGTAAAAATGGCGGTTTTATTTTATACAGTGATACTTTATTCAAATCTTTTTAACATTAGTTAATGCACTGTGAACTAACATGAACAACAGCTTTATTTTTTATTAACTAACATAAACAAAGATTAATATATACAGTAACAAATTTTTTCATGTTAGTTTATACATAAATTCATGTTAACTAATGAACCTTATCGTGTTACCATATTAATTAATTAATTGTCAGTAATCGTATAATTACAGTGCTATTACTTTTAAAATAATTTATTTTGTTGCAACTCTTTGATGACCATTCTGGAAACAATTTTGATTTACTGTATTCATCCTCTTGAATAAGCTGATTGTCTGAACATTGGATGTCTCGTTCTTTATGCATACTGAAAACACAGTGGTGTGTTGATCTGCTAAATGTCCTTAGAGAAATAAATTCCAGCGTTCAGAGCTCAGACTGAAGAAGAGGGTCAACCTCTGAAATGTCACTGCAATCATCATCCTTCACATAATTATCATAGATACAGAAAAGAAGAAAAAATCTACCCAAAAAACCTTAATGCGCACACATTTATGCATTTAGCGAGATCCTTATGGTATTTTCTTCAAAGCCCAAGCAAACATTAAAACATTTCACCTATTCTATTTGTTACATAAAGATTTAATCATGGGAAAAGCAGGTGTAAAGAGAAATAAAGTCACTGAAAATAACGCTGAACGAAGCAGGTAGTGTATATGTCTCCTCTGTGCTGAATGAGTGAGGTTGACAGATCGTTGCTCTCTTCTCTGCCCGGTCCTGTGAATACACATATCCCTGTGCTCCAAATGCGGGCTGACAGCTTGCCCGGAGAAATGAAGTTGGTAGTTTGGGGCAATGGTAAAGAGCCTGAGCAAACAGGACATGCTATGTACACCCAGGCTAACAATGAACATATGCTTTGTTTTTCTGATGCCAACACTGAGCATTCATGGCCCCAAGAGACTCCTAAGATTCAGGGACCAGTTGGAGCGAACAGCCTGCTGGCTATTTTTGTCTTTTTTGGCAGACCGTTGTTTCTAATTTGTTTACAGTACAGTAGTAAGCCAGTGGACTACGTTGAATGTTACATTGTGAATAAAGCCCTTATCAAAATTTAAAACATGACCAAAATGTTTGAACCGACAGCCTGTAACTCTGAACAAATAATTTGAATATGTTTCATATTAAGTGTACTTATATTTTCAAAAGGAACTGCATTTAATAAAAATCTGTCTTTAATTTCTGTAATTAATTTTTAATTGAAATTTTGTATTTCTTCTCTTCCATCTATATATTACCCCTTCGAGGGGTAATGGTATAATTATTTTTATAATTGAGGGAACCCACTCTGCCCTTAACCCATAGAATATCTGTCATAATGACTCACCATTAACTTACTTCCACTTATATTCATTTAATATATTCACTTGTTTTCTTTTCCCCAGGAACATCCCGTGTTTTTTTTTTTTTTTTCACCAGAACATTTTTATAATGCTATCTACTCTGCTCCACAGTAACTTTATTCATTTAATCATTCAATCAGTCAATTATTTTATCATGGTTTATTCTGTATATGTTCTGCATCCCAAATATTCTGAAGCCAAAGTCTTTGTGCGAGGCCTTTGTGTAGAATGGGTGAACAATAATGAACACCCACAAAATCTTTCCCTAAACCTTATTCCAACATGAACACATTAAGTGATTTTCTTTTTGCATAGTTCATATATATATATATATATATATATATATATATATATTTATATATATCAATGCATTCTCTCTCTCTCTGTGTGTGTGTGTATTATATTTAAGGTGTACTTTATAGTAACTTTCAGCAATAAAACATTAGCAAACATATGTGTAAAAGTTCAGTTGTTGATTAGAATAAGAAAGAGCACCCTTATGGAGTATAGATGCTCGTCAGCTTTGACCATGACTTAATTATAATTTGACTTGATAACAGCCATATATTATAACAGTTGCGATCACTTTCAAAACCAAAGTGACAGACAGACTTGCAGATGGACTTTACAGATCTATTCCATTGAATTAAATTAAATGTGACAAAGACGATTTGTGAGTTACTTTAATGAATGGGTGACTGGTTCTGAATATGTGAGTGTGCTCAGAACTTAGGCTTCTGTTTTAAATGACCCTCGCTGTTGATCAGGTGTTATTCTGGATTGGATATGCAATTTTGCTGTACCTGTGTTGGTCTCAGAGGTAGATGTAAGTCAAGTCAAGTCAAGTCACATTTATTTATATAGCGCTTTTTACAATACAGATTGTATCAAAGCAGCTTCACAGTGATAACATGAAAGTAGTACAACACAGATCAATAATATTGCTAAACACTAAATAACCCCAACTGAGCAAGCCAAAAGCAAGGCGAGTCATGAAAGTCATGAAAGTTCTTCAGTTTCTCAGTTTTTCTTCCCAGATTTCCACAGCAATTAATGTGAGAACAAAAGATGACCTGTCTTTCCTCTACGATTCATTTATCAGGCACACTTTTGCAGCTGTGTTAAGAAAATGTCATATTCACAGTAAAACAAATAAAAAATAAATACAAATATTACTTTCAACAAAATGTATTTTTATCTGAACACTATACTGAATACAAAAAGCATGAGATTTTATTATACTTTTGGGGATGTGTTAAATTTCTGCAGTTGACTGATTTGTAATAATAATGTTAATTTGCAGCAGAAAATTCACAATCACAATTATCTAGTAGTTTCCCCTATAGTGTAGAACTATTGTATTTGTATTTTGCAATTGGTAGAGTGAGCATCTCAGCCCACGCAGGCAAGAAGTGCAAAAAAAAAAAAATTATTCTGAGTACTTCTAATCATTTTTTTTAAAAAAACCAAACAGACTGTTTGACTTCAAACATTTCTGCTGACAGATGCTCTTTACAGGCATTTGCTCCATAAATTACAGCCCTAATGAATTTAAGCTGTAATTGAAGACACGTTTTGAGACAGATGAAAGATCGGTGTCAGCGGGTCAAAGGTGATGTCTCATCTTAGAAGATGCTCACCTATACATCAGGTCTGAGAGGTTTATCTGATCAAAATCCCTACATAAGTGACAGACAGGTACCTTTAAGCTACAAAGTGTATTGGGAGCAGGGAAGTGCAGATGGGAAGTTCTGTCTCATCTCAGTAATGAAGCACACCTGAACTCTGCTTTAAATACCAGAAGAGAGGATGGAAATGTCACATGCAATTAAAACTCATGATACGAGATGGAACAAATCAAACCAACCCCCCCCCCCCCAGCACCACCAAAAAAATAAGAGAGAGAAAGAGAGACAGATCACTTGACAGCTCCAACTAAATTTATCCTGTCCCACCAAAAATGTGACTCTTGTTTCAAATTGAACATCTGAAACAACATGAAAATCACTTGGGTACATCATTATGCTCAATTTGGAGGATTTCACTATTTTACAGGGTTGAACTGGAAAGCATGCAACCCCCAAAGTGAAACAAAAATCTGCATTGAATATAAAGCACTGAATATGAAGTAATTATTAAATTACCAATAGAATTAATATTGTGTTACAAGAAATTGTGCATAAGGATCAATCTTAGTGTATAAAGAATTGCGTTGCCGCACATTACAGACAATCTTCACCTAATAAGGGACATCTCTCGTCTGATTTTACTCATTGTAATAATTAGTTAATTTGGGTTTGTTAATGTTAGATCAAGAAAAGGCTTTTGACAGGGTTGCCCACGTTTTTCTGGTTGACACTTTGAAAGCTTTTGGCATGGGGATAACTTTATTTCTAATATTAAACTTTTATATACTGAGGTATGAGGTATCAGGCAGGGCTGTCCTCTCTTAGGTCAACTGTACGGTATACCTTTTAAGACACATCAGCTGTTAATCGAACACTTGATGTGTAAATTACAGAGAGAGCTAACAGGTCTACAGGTTAACACCCTACCTTCTAAAATGAAACTTTCTGCATATGCTGATGATGTCACAGTTATAATACGGCAGCAAACTGAATTTCAGATGCTTAAGGAGGCTTTAGAGTGTTATGGTAAATCCTCTTCAGCAGTTTTTAACTGGGGTAAATGGGATGCTCTGTGGTGTGGAAGAGATTTAAAAGGTCCAGTACTGGTGGCTTACAGTGGGGAAGAGAGCTTCCTGGCCTCCAGGAAGGAGACCAGGGGCTGATTGATGTCGCATCAAGAAGACGGCACAGAGAATGCTCTATGGAGATATATGGAGTGTCCTGTGCCCTCCTGAGGAGTCCACATGGATCCAGACCGCCATCTCTGTCTCATGATATTAATAAACTGAACCTTCCGGGACTAGGCTTTTTTATTGGCCAATTTTAAGAGTATGGACACTTTTTTAAGTTTTCACAGGGTGGAAATGGGACACAGAGATTTTGGCTGAAAGAAGAACCGTTACTTTTTAAACTTGAATTGGATTTGAACATTTCTAAATCAGATACCCTCAAAAAAGCCACGTAAAAAGCAAATATTATAAAAGATTGGACATCTAATGGAAAAACAGGATGGATAACTGAATTTGGGGGCTTTAAAACTGGGACTAACATTGATCAGACTGGCACAGAAAGTGTTGAATCGGAAATTGGAGTCTCTGCCACAGGACTATGGCACTAGAAACTTTTGATGAGGAGGATGTATGTATACCAGAGCTGAGTCTTTCTGCAGAGATGGGGTCATGGTAAGAAAAGGAAGGGCACTTGCTTCCATTTATGACACATCAGCTGTTTTTGTTTTGCAATGCTGGAAAGAACTTAATTTGTGTGTTAATACTAGGGATTTTATACACTAGAGAGTGGCAAAGAGTACAAATGTTATGAGATGTTTGGGCTGGGCGCTTCCCCTAAAGGTAGCTGGAGGTCCTTGACCAAACCACCCCTTGAGAAAATGTCTGAGATCTTCAGTGGGGAATTGTACATGGGATTATAGCTGCAAACAGATACAGATACAGTGGGAGGGAGGGGTTGCCCTTTATGTGGAGGGATTAAAATTAAATCCCTTTTAATTTGATTTTAAAGTGTGAAAGGCTTCAACCACTTTTTACACCAGTTTTTACACCAGTTGATTTCACTTATGCACTTATGGACAAAAATTTAGCAGAAAGAGAAGGAGAGTTCATGTTTGAATTAATTTTTATTTGGGCAGACAAAACTGGCCATATGGTTGTCACGAAAACATCTTTTGACTGGCGATGAATCAACTGATGTGGTGTCCATAAAGAGTTTACTAAAATCTCATACTAAAATAGAATAAACTGGTCAAAACATGTTAATGTTTAAATACAAATGTGGAGTAAATCAATGTATTTGTGATGTTGATAATGATGTCTGTTTGGAAATTTATGTTTAAAGGGCTAGTTCACCCAAAAATTAAAATGAATAATAGTATAAGACATTCTTCATTCAGACGAATTCAATCAAAGCTTTATAATGGCAGTGAATGGCCGTTTTTATTTTGAATTCCATAAAAGTTCATCTATCCATCATAAAAGTGCTCCACACGGCTCCAGAGGGTTAATAAAGTCCCTTTGAAGCAAAGTGATGCATTTGTCTTAGAAAAATATCCATATTTAAAACTTTATACATTAAAATTAGTAGCTTCCGGCCAAATAAACATACAGATTTCACTTAACTGTGTTTGAAAAGATTTATTATTATTTATTTATGTTCCTCTTTTCTCGTCTTCTCGTCTTCTGTAACATTGTTAATGTAAGAAAGTTAAGGATTTTTTTCTTTCCTTTTTTGTCATTAGACCTTTGAAAGTCAAAAGTCTCTCTCTCCCAATAATCCAATAATCTCGCTAGCTAGGAAACTACATCAGCTAAATTAATGTAATACTTCAACTGCAGTAAGCCACTATATAAACTGAGGTGATGTGACCTAAATGAATCATGACACAAGACTTTCCTACAATGGAATTCTAAATGTCGATAATTTCCATTCACCATAGAACTTTTGCTGTATTGATTTGCTGGACAAGTCTGAGAGATTGAGGAGAAATGACTAAAGTTATTTTATAATGCTTCCTTTTGAAAAGAAAAAGAAGGAAAAACATCTGTTTGGTCAAAAAAGACAAAATCTTCAGTTCTGTGAACTTCAAATTATGTGCATTAAATATTAGTGAAATCCACAATTATTTGAATTTCCGTCCAATCTGTTTTCTGATGCTTTTTATGATTCTGATTTTTTTTTTTTTTTTTTTATTGTATGTCTTCTCCACCTCAGGTGATCTGTTTATAGCAAGGTCTATATGAATCTGAACACAAGAGCATGAGGGGCTATCGTAAATCTCATTCGCTGCAGGAATGTTATTTCAGTGAGATTTTTTCCAAACATATGAATATATCTGGCTATATTTGCCTAATATGCTCGGTACTCATCTCCTGTACTTCTTCCCCCACTATCTGCTGAGTGTGCAGTCTCACTGTCTGGAGTCACACTAATTGGACCCCTCTCTGATTCACCTCCAAGACCCCAGTATGTTCAAACAGATAGGAAAATAAAACACAGCCCTAAAATAATGAGATTCCTCAGGTCGTTTCAAATGTAACAGAAAATGATGACATTTTGGTTTGAACCCAGCTGACTTCTTAACAACGTGAAGACAAAAGAAGGCATGAATGCTTGAAATCGCCCCCTATTACTTTGATATAATTACTCTGTATTAATCCCATCTTGATAATGACAGGGCGTCTCTCTCTTTTCTCTTTCTCTTTTGCTTTCTCCATTTCTCCTAGCAAAGTACTCTGGATCCTTTGAAATAACTTTAAGAGAGGAGAAATAAATAAATAAAAGAGGGATGGCGAAATAAATAAATAAAAACAAAATAAATAAATAAATAAAAATCTCCCACGACGGATTCAACACGAACATGTCTAGACCTCTTTTGAATGAAAAATGATACGTGAGGGAAAATAAAGCAATATGACCAGAAGGACCAGGAATTCACCAGATGAGTGTCAGCGGAGAGGTAAAAAATGAAGCATTTACCTGTTCCTAATCTAATTTCTTCATGGCTTTCTGTAGATATCGGACCCCGCTGTGAATAAGCTTAGTGTTTGCGCTGCCAGTCCCAGGTGAGAAATCGCTCCTCTCTGTCAGGCTCGTGGAGAGTGAGAGAAACCGGCTCCGGATCAACGTCAGCCTGATATTTGGCTACTTATTCTCACCAGCACGAAATGTTTAGAATATATTACATATCATTTTCATATGCATCTTTCCCCTCGCTTTAATGTGCTTTAAAGGCGAACCTGGGGACTGGGGTAGCTAAGCTATATGAGAGGGCATTCATATCCCCATGGGAAACGGGAGACGTTAATATGTATGAGCGCACGTGTGACTGTTAAAAAACTCTAAATGTTGAAATAATAGGGTTTATCTGAAGATTTCAGACTCCAGCTTATTTCATGAAGTGTAACTAGTTTTTTGATTTTTTTTATTTAAATAATTTAGACTTGCAAATTTGAAAGAATTTTGAAAGAAGCAGATGTAGGTGAGCTAGAAACTGTAAAGGGGACACTCACAGGGACAGAACTCCAAACCTCTGGTTTCCCTGAGAATTACAAGCTGCAAATCCAAAAATTCACACACAAAAAAAAGAGGGGGGCGGGGGTTGGGGGAGAAAGTGGATTAGGACAGGGGATGAGCACAGTTTCAAAACCCTCCTTTCTCAATCTCTCGTTCACATTTTTCAATATTAGACACTGAAATGAATAATACGAACAAATAAAAACACATTAAAGAAACCTTCAACTCGAGCATAGATAATTGATTTATAGAGTAATAGAGGAGACGATCACATGAAGTCTCATTTGGGAGATCTAGTGAGCCATACTTCAAACACAGAGATCAGGCTTTACCCTGCCATGTTGTCAGTTTCTGGAAGACGAAAATCCCTCTAAGTCCAGCACTTGCGATGAGGAGGCCTCCTGAGGAGCAGGCTGAGCCTGTGCGAGCAGTTCACACACAATGAGCTGCAGCGTTATGCAACATCCGCTCAGAGAAGATCTGTCTACAGCTGCAAGTGGGATGCGCACAAAACAGAGTGCCGCTCGAAATCCTCCTCTTGGTGCTAAGAAGAAGCAAATAGGATTGATCCAAATTTCTCAAATGAGGAAGACTATAAGGAAAGCCATGTGGTGAGAGAGAGAGAGAGCGAGGAGCTTCCATTGTGTTGGCTTCATGACTTCTACTACAGCATACTGTATGAAAATTCATGAGGTTTTCCAAAGGTTTACGCCAGTTAGTCAACCTAACCCAGTATTTCATTTGTCAACCCGGTCTCACCCCAAGACGTCATATAACTGACGTTTTGGGACGTCTTTTGATCATACGTCAATATTCGCCTTTTTAGGGCCCCCTTAAACGTCGGTAGATGAGGTTATGGGATCCTAACTCTACCCCATACCTAAACCTAACCCTAAACCTAACCCGTCACCTAACTGACGTTAAAGGTAAAGCGTCAGTTGTATGACGGCCCGGGATCGCCATCTACCGACGTTTAAGGGGGCCCTAAAAAGGCTGATATTGACGTATGGTCAAAATACGTCCCAAAACGTCAGTTATATGACTTTTTGGGATGAGACTGTGTTACATTTGTCAATTGAAACTCCAAATGTGTCAAGCTCTTCAAAGCTCTCAGTTTTGCAATTCTCACTGCAGACAATGTGCAAAATAACAGTGATGACTCATGCACACTTCATATGGTTATAACTGTCTTCCGAACTCGCATGATTTAAAGAACTCTTTTATTACAGTTTTTGACAACTGCTTACACACATTTTCCAAACGTTGCCTCTTTTTTTAACTGTACACACAAATCCAAGAATTGCACACACAAAATGCAAAATGCCTCACATTTCTTGCAAAATGAAGCACTGCATTCATAATATCACAAAAACACGTTGCAAACATACAGTATTTGTCGTAATATTATATTTTTGGATATATCACAGTTATTCAAAACCTAAAGCTCTTCTTTCATGAACTCTACATTTCTGTACAAGATTAGGTAGAGAGATGTTGGTAGAGAGATGTTGAAAAAATTCACATAAACACTAAAGCAAGATTAAAACCAATCTGTCAGCAATCGGGGTTGTGAATACAGTCCGAAAAACCTATAACTTGACCTTTGGCCTATTTAAAGGACTATTCTAAAGCCATGTCTTAGGAGGAGTCCCATGTCTTATGACACTTCCTTGTACACCGGTGTTAAGAAAATTGAGTGTTCGCACATGTGAGGTGTTAGTGTGAGGCACTGATCAATTTGTGTGGCATTTTGATAGGTTGTGTTTGAAAAAGGAAATCAAGATACTTCCTGTCAGATTTTTGTGTTACATAGAGAATTGTGTGTTGTGTTTTCCAAAAAGTCAAAGGCCGTGTTTTTTTTTTTTTTTTTTTGTAGGTTTGGTTTGTGGTTCTGGGGTTTGAGTGTCAGGTTTCAGAAATTGTGTGACAAATAAGGATTTTGTGTGTAAGTAAGCAGTTAAAGGGCACCTATTATGGCATTTAAAATGTTCCTACTATTGTTCTGGGAGTCTCCAACAGCATGAATGCAATGACAAAAAGCATTTATTTTTACCTGATTTGCTCACCGACTCCCAAATGATTCGTACAACGACTCATTTTTCCAAACCACTCCTTTGCGTGACGCTAATCGGCGGTGATTGGTCAGATGACCCAGTCAGTTATTGTTTGTTAGCCCAACGCATAAACATATTGATAAAGCACTGCAGTACTACAAGACGCTCTATTATTTATGACAACTCCAATAACAGCGACAAACATTTCACATATTTAAAAAAAAATTGACATTGGAGACCTAGAAGCTGCGCTGAGCGTAACTTACACACACACACATACTTATTGTGCCTTCCCTCCTCGAGCCCCGATAATACAAAACCCATAAAAGCAACAATTATTACTTACAGGTTGTGATTCGGAGGAGAAAGCTGATCCATATACACTGTATACTGAGCCCTCCTTCAGGAACAACCGGCTTGCGAATCCACATTTGAATTCATTTATGTTTTTGAATGATTCGTCATTAAAATTATGAGAACACAATCGGGCTATCCTGTTGTGGTATCGTTGCAAATATGAACTCTAACCACCGATTCTTCGCATGCTTGTCCCTGGTAAATGAAAACAAAGTGGCTGAACTGTCTTTGCATCGTAGAACACAGCTGTCACAGTCCTCCGTCTGCACCAGTCTGTCTTGTCTTCAGCACTACACTTCCCAGGATCCTCTCGTCACCCTATCCCGTGGTCACTCCCTCATCAGCCACCTGTTCCTCGTCATCGTCATCTGTTTCACCTGTTCTCACCCCATTATGTTTGATTATTCTGTGTATTTAGTTTCCTCTGTTTTACTCAATGGTTGTCGGTCGATGTTGAATGTTACCTCTGTGAAACCCCGTCCTCCTGCCTGTATGTGGAAAATAAATACGTTTCTTTGGTTATCTGGATTCCTCCCGCTCATTCTGTCTGCACTCCTGTTCTCCTGCACCATACCCCGTGACAGATCGACCGACCTCTAAAGAAAGCCGAGCATTATGGACCTTCCAGCGGTACGCCTCCTCTGTCTGCACCAGGAAGACCGCTCCCTGGAGTCCCATACCAGGGACTTTCTGGAGTTGGCGTGCCTCACTCACTATTCGGACCAATCGCTGTGTGTTTTCTACATCGCCGGCCTCAGCGAGCGGTCCCGGGCACGCCTCCCAGGGAGCGGTCCAGAAGATAATTTCCTCGCCTGTGTGGAGTGGGTGCGGGCGTGCTGTGGATCCCCATTCTCCGTGGGGGAAGTCACCAGCACCACTCCAAAACCTGAGCCCTCATCTTCACTGCTCACCGTCAGCCCTGCCGAGCCTGCGCTCACCGTCAGCCCTGCCGAGCCTGCGCTCACCGACAGCCCTGCCGAGCCTGCGCTCACCGTCAGCCCTGCCGAGCCTGCGCTCACCGTCAGCCCTGCCGAGCCTGCGCTCACCGTCAGCCCTGCCGAGCCTGCGCTCACCGTCAGCCCTGCCGAGCCTGCGCTCACCGTCAGCCCTGTCGAGCCTGCGCTCACAGTCAGCCCTGCCGAGCCTGCGCTCACAGTCAGCCCTGCCGAGCCCGAGTCTTCACCGCTGGTTCCGTCCAGCCATCCAGAGACTGTATGCTCGCCACTGCTGGTTCCGTCCAGCTTTCCAGAGACTGTAAGCTCTTCACTGCTGGTTCCGTCCAGCGCTCCAGAGACTAAATGTTCTTCACCGCTGGTTCCGTCCAGCTCTCCAGAGAGTGAATGCTCTTCACCGCTGGTTCCATCCAGCTCTCCAGAGTTTGAATGCTCTTCCCCGCTGGTTCCGTCCAGCTCCCCAGAGATTGTATGCTCTTCACCGCTGGTTCCGTCCAGCTCTCCAGAGACTTTATGCTCGTCACAGCTGGTTCCGTCCAGCTCACCAGAGAATGAATGCTCTTCACTGCTGGTTCCGTCCAGATCACCAGAGAATGGATGCTCTTCACTGCTGGTTCCGTCCAGCCCACCAGAGACTGAATGCCCTTCACTGCTGGTTCCGTCCAGCTCACCAGAGAATGCATGCTCTTCACTGCTGGTTCCGTCCCACTCACCAGAGAATGAATGCTCTTCACTGCTGGTTCCGTCCCACTCACCAGAGAATGAATGCTCTTCACTGCTGGTTCCGTCCAGCCCTCCAGAGACAGTATGCTTTTCACTGCTGGTTCCGTCCAGCCCTCTAAAGACTGTATGCTCTTCACTGCTGGTTCCGTCCAGCCCTCTAAAGACTGTATGCTCTTCACTGCTGGTTCCGTCCAGCCCTCTAGAGACTGTATGCTCGTCACTGCTGGTTCCGTCCAGCTTTCCAGAGACTGTAAGCTCTTCACTGCTGGTTCCGTCCAGCTCTCCAGAGACTAAATGTTCTTCACCGCTGGTTCCGTCCAGCTCTCCAGAGATTGAATGCTCTTCACCGCTGGTTCCGTCCAGCTCTCCAGAGTTTGAATGCTCTTCCCCGCTGGTTCCGTCCAGCTCTCCAGAGATGGTATGCTCTTCACCGCTGGTTCCGTCCAGCTCTCCAGAGACTTTATGCTCGTCACTGCTGGTTCCGTCCAGCTCACCAGAGAATGAATGCTCTTCACTGCTGGTTCCGTCCAGATCACCAGAGAATGAATGCTCTTCACTGCTGGTTCCGTCCAGCCCACCAGAGACTGAATGCTCTTCACTGCTGGTTCCGTCCAGCCCTCCAGAGACAGTATGCTCTTCACTGCTGGTTCCGTCCAGCCCTCTAAAGACTGTATGCTCTTCACTGCTGGTTCCGTCCAGCCCTCCAGAGAATGAATGCTCTTCACTACTGGTTCCGTCCCACTCACCAGAGGATGAATGCTCTTCACTGCTGGTTCCGCCCAGCCCTCCAGAGAATGAATGCTCTTCACTGCTGGTTCCGTCCCACTCACCAGAGAATGAATGCTCTTCACTGCTGGTTCCGTCCCACTCACCAGAGAATGAATGCTCTTCACTGCTGGTTCCGTCCAGCCCTCCAAAGACAGTATGCTCTTCACTGCTGGTTCCGTCCAGCCCTCTAAAGACTGTATGCTCTTCACTGCTGGTTCCGTCCAGCCCTCCAGAGAATGAATGCTCTTCACTGCTGGTTCCGTCCCACTCACCAGAGAATGAATGCTCGTCACTGCTGGTTTCGCCCAACCCTCCAGAGAATGAATGCTCTTCACTGCTGGTTCCGTCCCTCTCACCAGAGAATGAATGCTCTTCACTGCTGGTTCCGTCCCACTCACCAGAGAATGAATGCTCTTCACTGCTGGTTCCGTCCAGCCCTCCAGAGACAGTATGCTCTTCACTGCTGGTTCCGTCCAGCCCTCTAAAGACTGTATGCTCTTCACTGCTGGTTCCGTCCAGCCCTCCAGAGAATGAATGCTCTTCACTGCTGGTTCCGTCCAGCTCTCCAGAGACTGAATGCTCTTCACTGCTGGTTCCGTCCAGCCATCCAGAGACTGAACGCTCTTCACTGCTGGTTCCGTCCAGCTCTCCAGAGACCGAATGCTCTTCACTGCTGGTTCCGTCCAGCCATCCAGAGACTGAACGCTCTTCACTACTGATTCCGTCCAGCCATCCAGAGACTGAATGCTCTTCACTGCTGGTTCCGTCCAGCTCTCCAGAGACTGTATGCTCAGCACTGCTGGTTCCGTCCAGCCATCCAGAGACTGAACGCTCTTCACTACTGGTTCCGTCCAGCCATCCAGAGACTGAATGCTCTTCACTGCTGGTTCCGTCCAGTCCTCCAGAGACTGTATGCTCTTCACTGCTGGTTCCGTCCAGCCATCCAGAGACTGTATGCTCATCACTGCTGGTTCCGCCCAGCCCTCCAGAGACTGATCGCTCGTCACTGCTGGTTCCGTCCAGTTCCTCCGAGCCCGAGCTCTCTTCTTCGCTGGGCCCGACCAGCCCAGCCCCAGAGACCGTCCAGCCAGCGCCAGAGACCGCTCAGCCTGCTCCGCCCTGGCCACGCCCTCAGTCTGCTCCGCCCTGGCCACGCCCTCAGCCTGCTTCGCCCTGGTTTCGCCCTCAGCCTGCTTCGCCCTGGCCACGCCATCAGCCTGCTCCGCCCTGGCCATGCCCTCAGCCTGTTCCGCCCTGGCCACGCCCTCAGCCTGCTCCGCCCTGGCCACACCCTCAGCCTGCTTCGCCCTGGTCTCGCCCTCAGTCTGCTCCGCCCTGGCCACACCCTCAGCCTGCTTCGCCCTGGCCACGCCATCAGCCTGCTCCGCCCTGGCCATGCCCTCAGCCTGTTCCGCCCTGGCCACGCCCTCAGCCTGCTCCGCCCTGGCCACACCCTCAGTCTGCTCCGCCCTGGCCACGCCCTCAGCCTGTTCCGCCCTGGCCACGCCCTCAGCCTGCTCCGCCCTGGCCACGTCCTCAGCCTGCTCCGCCCTGGCCACGCCCTCAGCCTGCTCCACCCTGGCCACGCCCCTCTCAGGCCCCAGTTCGTCCCCCCTCCTTCCTCTGTTCCGCGGCGTGAGGTCACGCCTCCCGGGAGGGGGAGTTCTGTCACAGTCCTCCGTCTGCACCAGTCTGTCTTGTCTTCAGCACTACACTTCCCAGGATCCTCTCGTCACCCTATCCCGTGGTCACTCCCTCATCAGCCACCTGTTCCTCGTCATCGTCATCTGTTTCACCTGTTCTCACCCCATTATGTTTGATTATTCTGTGTATTTAGTTTCCTCTGTTTTACTCAATGGTTGTCGGTCGATGTTGAATGTTACCTCTGTGAAACCCCGTCCTCCTGCCTGTATGTGGAAAATAAATACGTTTCTTTGGTTATCTGGATTCCTCCCGCTCATTCTGTCTGCACTCCTGTTCTCCTGCACCATACCCCGTGACAACAGCGTCTTCTCGACATGATGCTATTCAGCTGAAGTATTTGTGTTCTAGACTTCAAGTTTACACTTCCGTCTACTGTGCGCGGCCAATATGCTTATGTTTCGTATCTACGTCACTACGAAACAGCTAATGACTCGTTTCAAAAACAATTCATTTCATAGAATCAGAGTCGACTCTCACTTTTGAAAGATAATAACTTTATACGGTGCACTTTCAGATATAAATCTTTGCAGGATGTTTTCATTCCCTTAGAGCTATATTCCACACTACATGAACAGTCATTTTCAAAAATCCATGATAGGGGCTCTTTAAAAAAAAAATAAAAAAATAAAAAAAAAAAAAACTGTTAGTTTCCTAAAGCAAGAACCTTAAAACAAACTCACCAAGGAAGCTGTTTGTGACAGGATCAGAGGTGAATCTTCATCCAGAGGGTCGGCCCCGAAGCACGAATATCAGACTCCTCTGTGCGTTACGTAACAGCGCGCTGCTTCTCATGGGACGCTGGCCATTATCACCTGCTCCAACACATGCACACCAACTAGCCATTCATTTCACTGTCACATGACTTCAGGGGACTCTATGCATTTATAAATGTGTTCATTACTATGCAAGTCTTCATATTCTATATGATGGATTCAGCAAAACACAAATCATGCATTTTCTGCAGAAGGACAGAGAGAGAGAAAAAGTGACAGCAGAAAAAAATAAAGAATGATCAATCACATGCTAATTTATTTACTTCCCCCACTCCTAACGAGTGACCAGCATGATTAATCACAAATATGCACGCCACATGCATATGACATTGTTTAGTGAAATACAGTGTAAATTCAGTGCTCTCCATAATCCTGTGTTTGACAAAGAACACGTAATTTTCTTTAAAACAGCATTAAAGGTGTAAACATTCAGCATTTTACTATTTAGACCTGCATACGCATCTACACACATTTTGGGCAGATTGGCTTCTCACTCATCTTTTAGAAGACATCAGATGAAAAAAAAAGAGTGGAATTGTATATTATTTGTAACTCATAACTCAATTCAGAAAAAAGCAAATGAAGCCAACTTGAATCTTATTGCCACAAAAAATAAAACCTCATTTTATTGAACCTCATTGGAAACAAAATATAAAATAACAAAAAAAGATTTATTATATCAATCCTTTCAACTGGAGAGCAAATTTTAGAGCCATTCTTCTTAAAGACCCCAAGTAATTTCACAACTTTTTCATCAAGGCCAAGTTATTTGAACTTTGCTGCCATATTAATTCTACAGCTCTATATTTATATTTTATATTATAGAGTTCTTAATGGACATGTTGATAAAATGAACACAATAGAAGCAAACTGGCTGTTTTTTTTTAAAAAAAGAAAAAAGTCAATGTAGAAAAAAACAACATTCATTGGCTCTCGTGAGACTCATGATTGTTTTATGATGAAAGGGAAACTAAACTGTTATAATTAGCAGAACATATGAACATATTTGCTAAAATGACTTTGCAGAAGCTGAAGGGTAATTAATTAGACTAATTGGCAGCACTTTTCATCTTCCTTCAGACTGACAGTGATTTTTTTTTTCTACTGAAGCACAATTTAACAATTGATTGTGGCATAAGAGCCCACCTGCAGCTTGAGAATTCATTTTCACACAAGAAGGAGAGAGAGAAAAAAATCCTCAACTAGGATATATTTGCCCCATGGCATGAATATGCAAGAACTCACAATATGCCGGCAGAGTCATTACTAATGTTACTGCCAATTACAAGGCATGTCATGACACTGATTCATGAATATTCAACACTGACAGATCTTCATGCTCGCCGCAGCGATGCATCTCGTTTTACAGCTTCACTGAGGTAGAAGAGAAGGGACCTTCATCACAGCACAGAGGAGTCATCCTGCAATACAAGCAGTTTCATTAGGGTTAAATAGTTAAATGTGTGTTATATAAAAGTGCATGAAAATGATGGAGTGCTCCCTTGTTCCGTAGAACTCACATTAAAGCATATTAAGTAGACATTTGGTCCTGAAAAGAAAGGATCTTAAATTGGAAAAAAGACATAGACCAGAGCCTTGAGCAAAAGAGGTGCTTTAAGACTGCAAGAGCTATGGATTTTTTATATTTTTAAATGAATCTACTGGGGAATTGAATCATGCAAACAACAACGTCTGACCTTTTTGAACCTGCATTAAATTTCATCATCAAAATCAAGTTCAATCACATCAAGCGCGGAGTGATGTTTTTTAAATCATAAAGTCATCTGTTGGCCAATGTCACCAGATTAATGCTGCTTATCTCAAATAGGGAGAGAGCTGGACACATATGATCCTTATCTAAATAGGCTCTTTGTGCCTTTTTAGGAGACAATGTCTTGGTTGGACAGTGAGTCCACTCTCCTTGATAATAGCATTGTCTATTGTCATTGTCTAGTATGTCACAGTGATTACTCAATTTCAAAAGTCTGTTAAAAAGACATTTCCAATTAAAGTAGAGTTGGCTTGCACCGTTAATATACAGTGATAGGAGGAAGCTCTCTCACTCACAAACATGAATTAGTTAAAGGAGTATTTCACTTAAAAAAAAAAAAAAATGCTGATAATTTACTCACCCCCATGTCATCCAAGATGTCCATGTCATTCTTTCTTCAGTCGAAAAGAAATTAAGGTTTTTGATGAAAACATTCCAGGATTTTTCTCCATATAATGGACTTCAAAATGGGAACCAAAAAAGTTTTTCAGTGCAAACTGCAACGACTTTAAACGATTCCAGACGATGAATAAGGGTCTTGTTAAAACGATCACTCATTTGTAAGTTTGTAAGTTTTGTAAGCTTACATTGGTTGCCTTGCTCTGTTCTGTGATGCGTGTTTTTGACTCTTCTATTCGAACTCGTTCATCAAAATGAACAAATCTTTTCCAGAGTCAACTTGTTCATTTAGTTCGTTGAATGAAACAAATGACATGCAAAAAGATTTGTTCATTTTGATAAATAAGTTCGAACAGGAGAAACACACAGAACAGAGCAAGGCGACCATTTCAGCTTATAAAATTTTAACTTTTTTTTTTTTTTTTTTTTTTTTTAATGAGCGATTGTTTCGCTTGATAAGACCCTTATTCATCATACTGAAAGTGTCTTTTGGACCTTTACTGGTTCCCAGTAAAAGTGCATTATATGGAGAAAAAAATCCTGGAATGGTTTCATCAAAAACCTTAATTTCTTTTTTTGACTGAAGAAAGAAAGACAAGGGCATCTTAGATGACATGCGGGTGAGTAAATTATCAGCAAAAGTTTTTTTTTTTTTTTTTTTTTTTTAAGTGAACTACTCCTTTAATGGTCTTAAATATACTATATTCAGGCCAACACACAATCAAGGTAACCCTTAAATTAAAGGTAACCCTTAAAATTTTAAATGACACTGGAACACCTTCGATTTTCTGCCCTGACTCTAGACGGTCTAACATGAGCAACATACACATTCAACTCAAACATGTATAGCGCTGTCCATGGTACTTCACCTGTTCAGTTTCCAGGTTATAGTGCTGAATGGACAGCCCCTGTCAAACACGCTACTCCCTGAAATTTTTTTTTCTCTGTCTTTTTGTTTTTTTATAGTTGTTAAAGTTGTTAAAGTCTGGATTCTTATTATATCTTTATATATATTCATTCCCCTCTGAAATGCATACCCAGCAGCACACACACTAGCACACACATATTTTCTTGAGACATTCCATTGACATAATGAATTTTATACTGTACAAACAGTAAATTCAATCCCCTAACCCTACAGCCACCAGAAGGCTTAATGCATTTAAAAACAACAACAAAAACAACAACAACATAATTTAGTGTCATTTATAAGCTGTTTTGCTCCTGGGGACCAAAAATGTCCCCGCAAGGCCAACAATTAGTAGTACTATCCTCGTAGAGGCATTCGGTCCTCATAACACCAGGACCACACACACACACACACACACACACACGACACATGCATTCTTCAGCGTTTAATAATTGGGAAATAACTTCAGTCCAATTTGATTGCTCTTCATTTGCTGCCTCTTCTTCCCCATGAGCAGTGATTAAACTATGCATATATATAAGGCAGTTAGTAATTAAATGAGCCAATGGGCAATTATTGCTTAATTGTATGTAATTTCCCTTCATTAAAAAGGTAAATGAAAGCAGACCATATTGTGGATATAAAACATTAGATATAGCAATAAACCCAATCAGGTGTTGAGCACATGGCTGGTCGCTTTGCCTGTCATTGGTTATGTGGAACATGTCTGTTTTTAAAATGAGACATCATGGAGATGTTCTGTCCCCACATATCAGTCTTGAATGGTAGAGAAGTGTCTCTGGCTCATTGACAATTTGCTCGACATAAGGCTAGAATACATTGCTGTATTTGCATGCATTTATAACACAATATTATATAAAACATAATCCAAAATGATTGTCAAGTGGGCGGTGAACAACAGTGTCCTCTAGAGGTGACTACCACCTCCATTTGGAGAACACCATGCTTTAGCTCAGCAAACATCATACAGCCAGAATACAATCAGTTTTGTAAGAGGTATTGAGAAAACCTCACAGGCCTTCATTTCTTTTGTCATAGAAAGGGGAATGAGCAGAGGTTTTTACATTGTGGTTTTAACTATAAGGCCAAGAACTGTCCTTTGTGGCAGAGAGAATAAATTATAATTAGAAACTGTGTTGGTTTTTCACATGATGACTGTCTCAAATAACAATAACACCCACCAGTCAGATACAACAGGGCAAAGACTGTTTGAGAGGAAGTGTCCTATTTTTCTAGACTGCAGCATGGGCTGTGTCAAAGCCGTTGTTTTCTGCATCACATTTCTTTACTTTCAACATGTGTATTTATAACAGTATATAACAATAATGCAATTAAATTGAAACGACCATAAGAACCCCTCTGCTAATGACCCATCTTCCACCTCCTGGAAAACTTGTACAAATAGATGCAAAGATGTAAAGAGTCTGTATAAGACCTATGCTGTCTTAAAAGGGAAGCTCTTGTTTAATAAAAGCTGGGGTGTGTTGAGTTTAGTCAACAACAGGGCCTACTCAAAGCCATATTTGTTGAGATGTAGTTCTATCAATTTATTTATTATTTCATTTCCACTGCTGTTTCACAGAGTATTGATCAATGGCTCCATATTGTTTGTGTTTAAACTAATATTAGCAGCATTTACCAAACCATCTTTTTTGAGAAAAAAAAAATGTTCAATATATTAAAAAAAAAACTGAGAACATAAATACTGCCCCTATCATTCACACTGTTATCTTTATTCACACTGTTTTGTGTGAAACATTTTTTTATTGTAATTTATTTGCGTTTATCAAATTATACTGTGCCTACTAAAATATGCATCACAAAACAGAGGTACATTGCTATTCGATCATGGGGAATATATAATACAGCAGATCTTGGTGAAATCACAGGCATGTACCGGCTGTCAGTCAGTCCTCAGATTGGCAGAAGAGTCTCGCAGCTGATTGGTGCTACTCACATATGACGCAGATGACGTACTGGACTCAAGCACGTGGGTCTCACATAAACAAAGACACATTGGCAGACAGAGCTCTACATGCCAGTGTTGAGCTCCGAGCTGTGCGGACAACACGCCGTACTGGACATTTACACACATATTCTGCATCACAAGCATATGGATACAATATAGTTTTGCTGATGGTCTACTAAGGTATGTCATTGTGTGTGTGTGTGTGTGTGCAAATATGCAGTTTAAAGTAAGCATAGCAAATTTGTCCTGTGGCATCTTTGCTTTAAACAGTTTGTGATTTCTGTTTGTTGGTTTCTGCTGGTTTTATGCAAACTATTTTGTTGTTTTTCTTATAGCTGCGATGACAAATCAGTTTTTATTCAGTCCTTGTCTGAGACCAGAGACCAGCTCTGGCTTATGTGGAACTGTGAAATTTATGTGAAATTGTGATTGTTCAGTCATGCATTTATCAAAATGCATTAAACTCGAGAGTAAAAACAAATAAACGAACGCGGTGCGCAAAAACTTAAACTTTCGATCCATCTCGCATATGTACATGTTCAGATACGGCGCAAGAAAGTGAAATTTCTAAGTTTCAGTGAGCTATAGCATTTTGTATAGGCTAGTTGCTACATGGAACTACTCAAATGTGATGCAAAATCAAGTGAAAGTTGTGTGTTTTATCAGAGGGAGAATCCAGAGCCGAGTCGTTTGTCTTGAACTCCTGTAATACATTTCATCTGTTGTTATCACCACCTTCATCAAGATCTGCAGTGGAACAGTCCCACGACTGAAGGTACTTTTCACTGAAAAGTGATTTTACAAAGTTGCACGTAAGCTGAAAACTGCTTTCGATGGCCATTCGGCTTTTATTCTCAGGCTGTCTTTCTGTTTTGTATTGATTAGGCTCCTGTTTTGTTCGCAGCCATGCCCTGCGTCCAGGCTCAGTATGGCTCATCCCCGCAGGGCGCCAGTCCTGCATCTCAGAGCTACAGTTACCACACCAGCGGTGAATACAGCTGCGATTTCCTCACACCAGAGTTTGTGAAGTTCAGCATGGACTTAACCAATACCGAGATCACCGCCGCCACCACCTCTCTGCCCAGCTTCAGCACCTTCATGGACAACTACAACACCAGTTATGACGTGAAGCCGCCCTGTCTTTACCAGGTGCCCCATTCTGGAGAACAGTCCTCTATCAAGGTGGAGGAAGTCCAGATGCACACATACCATCAGCAGAGCCATTTGGGCCCGCAGTCAGAGGAGATGATGGCCCACTCCGGGCCTATGTACTTCAAACCGTCATCACCTCACGCTCCGGGAACGGCGAACTTCCAGGTTCAGCCCAATCACATGTGGGAGGACCCGGGCTCCTTGCACTCTTTTCATCAGAACTATATGACCTCGCACATGATAGATCAGCGCAAGAACCCCGTGTCCAGGCTCTCCCTCTTCTCGTTCAAGCAGTCTCCACCAGGAACACCTGTTTCAAGCTGTCAGATGCGCTTTGACGGGCCTCTCCATGTGTCCATGGGACACGACGGTCCCGGAACGCACCGAGCCCTGGACAGCCAGAGTTTCGCAGTGCCCAGTGCTATCAGGAAACAGGCGGGCATCGCTTTCACACACTCCCTACAGCTCAGTCACGGCCATCAGCTGATGGACAGTCAGGTGCCGTCACCTCCGTCTAGAGGATCACCGTCCACCGAGGGTTTGTGCGCGGTGTGTGGGGACAACGCGGCGTGTCAGCACTATGGAGTGCGAACGTGTGAAGGGTGTAAAGGCTTCTTCAAGGTATTTATATTTTTATCATTATTATTAATAAAAATATAAATTTGTGGTTTGGTCGCCGCTCATTTCGATTTTCTCTAATAACATGAGTAAAATGAGACATGAACTGGCATTTCAGGACTAGGCGTTTAGGCTATATTTATATTTTATTTTGCTCCATATGTGATCAAAGATCATATACACATAAAATAATATCAATGCTTATTTCTTAAATTGTCAAAAGTTTATCTGATGTCATTTAAACGAAATCTTATTACCCACTTTTTTTAGCGTACAGTACAGAAGAACGCCAAATATGTGTGTTTAGCCAACAAAAACTGTCCTGTGGATAAGCGCCGGAGAAACAGATGTCAGTATTGCCGATTTCAGAAGTGCCTGGTGGTCGGGATGGTAAAAGAAGGTAAATCGCTACAATATTTGTCTACACTTCTCAAACGTGCGGAGGGGATGTATGCATCTCAATCCCTGTTCATTAGAACGTTTCCCTCACTTGGAAAATAGAGTGCAACTGCAAATATAGTTATCCCCGATTTAATTATAAATACATTTTACATCACGCACAACAGCTCGTTGATAGTAACAGTCTTGTGTTGTTTTGACAGTTGTCCGAACCGCCAGCTTAAAGGGTCGGCGAGGCCGTTTACCCTCCAAACCCAAAAGTCCGCAGGAGTCTTCGCCCCCCTCTCCGCCCGTCAGTCTGATCAGCGCCCTGGTCAGGGCTCATGTGGACTCCAACCCTTCTATGAGCAGCCTCGACTACACCAGAGTGAGTTATATTACATTCATCTTTAATTTTACCCATCAGCTTAGACTTTAAGAGAGGAAAGTCCATATATGACTCGCGGATGACTTTTGATGCGCACCCTGCGCGAAACTGACAGAGCCAATATTAGGAATTTAATATCATACAGTGTTTCATTATAAACTTTCAACACTTTAAGGGTGGCATATTTTACTGTCTAAATTGCTTTTGCAAGAAAGAAGCCAGTGAAATACAGACACAAGTTAAATTAAAGAGGGGGGAAACTCTCCCCCTTTTAGAAATGGGCTTTGCAATTTCACGGGTTATATATTTTAAGGGAGCTCATTAAGTCATGTTTAAATTAAATTCCAGTTCCAAGCCAACCCGGACTACCAACTGAGCGGAGATGACACACAGCACATCCAGCAGTTCTACGACCTCCTCACCGGATCCATGGAGATCATCCGCGGATGGGCAGAAAAGATTCCCGGGTTCACCGACCTGCCGAAACCGGATCAGGACTTGCTGTTCGAGTCCGCCTTCCTGGAGCTTTTCGTGCTGCGCCTGGCGTACAGGTACCGAGGCTTCTTGAGAAGTGGATTTGCTGCTTCGAATTTTATTGGCTCTGCAATAATCATGAGCCGCTTAAATCCCCGTTTAATGCGCGCAGTAATTAATGGGCGCTTTGTCATTAATTTCAGGTCCAACCCGATGGAAGGCAAACTCATCTTCTGTAACGGGGCGGTGTTGCACAGACTGCAGTGCGTGCGTGGATTTGGCGAGTGGATTGACTCTATAGTGGAGTTCTCGTCTAATCTTCAGAACATGAATTTAGACATGTCTGCTTTCTCATGCATCGCCGCCTTAGCTATGGTCACAGGTAAGATCCGTTTTATTATACCGTTCAGAGAATTACTATTTTTTATGGCATGTTCTTATAAGCTAGAATAATAATAATAAGTATTATTATTTTGCAGAGAGACACGGACTTAAAGAACCCAAGAGAGTTGAGGACCTTCAAAACAAGATAGTAAACTGTCTGAAAGATCAAGTCACCTTCAATGGAGGCGGCTTGAATCGTCCGAACTATTTGTCCAAACTGTTGGGGAAACTACCTGAACTGCGCACACTGTGCACACAGGGTCTGCAGCGCATCTTCTACCTAAAACTAGAAGATCTGGTCCCACCACCAGCAATAATCGACAAACTGTTTCTTGACACTCTGCCCTTTTAAACGGAAAGAGAGAGAGAAGGGGAAAAACTATTTCAAACAACCTCAGAGAACTTCCACAGACTCCCAAAAAAAAAAAAAAAAAAAAAACTGAAAGTCTGATTTTTTTTTTCAAACCATGCCAACCATCGCCAAATGAAAAAGGATCCAACAATTTAAAGGCTGGAAAACTCCACGCGAAAACTATAAAAAAATAAATAAAATAGCCTAATAATTATACACTTTGCCATCGGCAAGCGATTTTTTCCCCTCTTTATCCCACCCATTATCTGCCTCTGAGTATCTCAGAACAGATGCAAATGTAAAAAAGAAAAAAAAGTAATAATAACATGAGAAATTATAATAAAAGACAGATTATCCAATACTTTGCCTGATTTTGAACAATGACAAATATCTCGCCACTAATCATTGTTAACTGCAAAACGTCTGTATTCTTGGAAAAATCAGAGTAGTAGAGTGGAGTGTATCATACGCCATTTCTATATACCTATTCAATAGATTTATGTAATTTATATGATGTGTATAAAGCTTGTACAGAGACAGTTTTTTTTTCCTTTCTTTTATAACTTGTGCCTGTGTATCTCTGTCAGGTGGAAAGGAGACGCATGTTGTAGAGGACTCTTGTCTCTATTACACACTCTATATTCCGGACACTATGTAGTCTGTTAGATTTTATAAAGATTCGTAGTATTGGGACAGCTTTTAAATATGGCACATGTGGATAAAAATACCAGTATCATCTGTACAGGTAAAAAGGGACCCATAGTGTTTGTAAAATTGTCAGACATTCCTTGTTTGTATGTGCTGTATTGTTGCTGTTTAATATAAACGTTTTATATATTTATTTGAGTTTGCCGTTAAAGCATGGTGCAGTTGAAATGATTTCAGACGCATCACCGTCGTCTTTGTTGAATGTCTCATATGTGATTTAATTTGTCATTTTTTCCCCTGTAGGTGTGTGAAAATCATCACTGCCTTTTTCTATGGTTTAACTAAATATACGCGTTCGGTTCGGTTCCGAATCCGAATCAAACTCCACGAGAAAAGAACATTTAATGTTTACAAATAAAACTTTTAAATAATTTCCAAGGAGGA
>NW_024121455.1:6614024-6732012 GCF_016745375.1 Pimephales promelas
ATCAAAAACCTTAATTCTTTTTTTGACTGAAGAAAGAAAAGACAAGGGCATCTTAGATGACATGCGGGTGAGAAATTATCAGCAAAAAGTTTTTTTTTTTTTTTTTTTTTTTTAAGTGAACTACTCCTTTAATGGTCTTAAATATACTATATTCAGGCCAACACACAATCAAGGTAACCCTTAAATTAAAGGTAACCTTAAAATTTTAAATGACACTGGAACACCTTCGATTTTCTGCCCTGACTCTAGACGGTCTAACATGAGCAACATACACATTCAACTCAAACATGTATAGCGCTGTCCATGGACTTCACCTGTTCAGTTTCCAGGTTATAGTGCTGAATGGACAGCCCCTGTCAAACACGCTACTCCCTGAAATTTTTTTTTTTCTCTGTCTTTTTGTTTTTTATAGTTGTTAAAGTTGTTAAAGTCTGGATTCTTATTATATCTTTATATATATTCATTCCCCTCTGAAATGCATACCCAGCAGCACACACACTAGCACACACATATTTTCTTGAGACATTCCATTGACATAATGATTTTATACTGTACAAACAGTAAATTCAATCCCCTAACCCTACAGCCACCAGAAGGCTTAATGCATTTAAAAACAACAACAAAAACAACAACAACATAATTTAGTGTCATTTATAAGCTGTTTTGCTCCTGGGGACCAAAAATGTCCCCGCAAGGCCAACAATTAGTAGTACTATCCTCGTAGAGGCATTCGGTCCTCATAACACCAGGACCACACACACACACACACACACACACACGACACATGCATTCTTCAGCGTTTAATAATTGGGAAATAACTTCAGTCCAATTTGATTGCTCTTCATTTGCTGCCTCTTCTTCCCCATGAGCAGTGATTAAACTATGCATATATATAAGGCAGTTAGTAATTAAATGAGCCAATGGGCAATTATTGCTTAATTGTATGTAATTTCCCTTCATTAAAAAGGTAAATGAAAGCAGACCATATGTGGATATAAACATTAGATATAGCAATAAACCCAATCAGGTGTTGAGCACATGGCTGGTCGCTTTGCCTGTCATTGGTTATGTGGAACATGTCTGTTTTTTAAAATGAGACATCATGGAGATGTTCTGTCCCCACATATCAGTCTTGAATGGTAGAGAAGTGTCTCTGGCTCATTGACAATTTGCTCGACATAAGGCTAGAATACATTGCTGTATTTGCATGCATTTATAACACAATATTATATAAAACATAATCCAAAATGATTGTCAAGTGGGCGGTGAACAACAGTGTCCTCTAGAGGTGACTACCACCTCCATTTGGAGAACACCATGCTTTAGCTCAGCAAACATCATACAGCCAGAATACAATCAGTTTTGTAAGAGGTATTGAGAAAACCTCACAGGCCTTCATTTCTTTTGTCATAGAAAGGGGAATGAGCAGAGGTTTTTACATTGTGGTTTTAACTATAAGGCCAAGAACTGTCCTTTGTGGCAGAGAGAATAAATTATAATTAGAAACTGTGTTGGTTTTTCACATGATGACCTGTCTCAAATAACAATAACACCCACCAGTCAGATACAACAGGGCAAAGACTGTTTGAGAGGAAGTGTCCTATTTTTCTAGACTGCAGCATGGGCTGTGTCAAAGCCGTTGTTTTCTGCATCACATTTCTTTACTTTCAACATGTGTATTTATAACAGTATATAACAATAATGCAATTAAATTGAAACGACCATAAGAACCCCTCTGCTAATGACCCATCTTCCACCTCCTGGAAAACTTGTACAAATAGATGCAAAGATGTAAAGAGTCTGTATAAGACCTATGCTGTCTTAAAAGGGAAGCTCTTGTTTAATAAAAGCTGGGGTGTGTTGAGTTTAGTCAACAACAGGGCCTACTCAAAGCCATATTTGTTGAGATGTAGTTCTATCAATTTATTTATTATTTCATTTCCACTGCTGTTTCACAGAGTATTGATCAATGGCTCCATATTGTTTGTGTTTAAACTAATATTAGCAGCATTTACCAAACCATCTTTTTTGAGAAAAAAAAAAAAAAAGTTCAATATATTTAAAAAAAAAAAACTGAGAACATAAATACTGCCCCTATCATTCACACTGTTATCTTTATTCACACTGTTTTGTGTGAAACATTTTTTTTATTGTAATTTATTTGCGTTTATCAAATTATACTGTGCCTACTAAAATATGCATCACAAAACAGAGGTACATTGCTATTCGATCATGGGGAATATATAATACAGCAGATCTTGGTGAAATCACAGGCATGTACCGGCTGTCAGTCAGTCCTCAGATTGGCAGAAGAGTCTCGCAGCTGATTGGTGCTACTCACATATGACGCAGATGACGTACTGGACTCAAGCACGTGGGTCTCACATAAACAAAGACACATTGGCAGACAGAGCTCTACATGCCAGTGTTGAGCTCCGAGCTGTGCGGACAACACGCCGTACTGGACATTTACACACATATTCTGCATCACAAGCATATGGATACAATATAGTTTTGCTGATGGTCTACTAAGGTATGTCATTGTGTGTGTGTGT
The DNA here is from genome assembly GCF_016745375.1 of Pimephales promelas. The sequence continues at coordinate 6,616,580 of NW_024121455.1, forward strand.
GTGTGTGCAAATATGCAGTTTAAAGTAAGCATAGCAAATTTGTCCTGTGGCATCTTTGCTTTAAACAGTTTGTGATTTCTGTTTGTTGGTTTCTGCTGGTTTTATGCAAACTATTTTGTTGTTTTTCTTATAGCTGCGATGACAAATCAGTTTTTATTCAGTCCTTGTCTGAGACCAGAGACCAGCTCTGGCTTATGTGGAACTGTGAAATTTATGTGAAATTGTGATTGTTCAGTCATGCATTTATCAAAATGCATTAAACTCGAGAGTAAAAACAAATAAACGAACGCGGTGCGCAAAAACTTAAACTTTCGATCCATCTCGCATATGTACATGTTCAGATACGGCGCAAGAAAGTGTTTCAAATTTCTAAGTTTCAGTGAGCTATAGCATTTTGTATAGGCTAGTTGCTACATGGAACTACTCAAATGTGATGCAAAATCAAGTGAAAGTTGTGTGTTTTATCAGAGGGAGAATCCAGAGCCGAGTCGTTTGTCTTGAACTCCTGTAATACATTTCATCTGTTGTTATCACCACCTTCATCAAGATCTGCAGTGGAACAGTCCCACGACTGAAGGTACTTTTCACTGAAAAGTGATTTTACAAAGTTGCACGTAAGCTGAAAACTGCTTTCGATGGCCATTCGGCTTTTATTCTCAGGCTGTCTTTCTGTTTTGTATTGATTAGGCTCCTGTTTTGTTCGCAGCCATGCCCTGCGTCCAGGCTCAGTATGGCTCATCCCCGCAGGGCGCCAGTCCTGCATCTCAGAGCTACAGTTACCACACCAGCGGTGAATACAGCTGCGATTTCCTCACACCAGAGTTTGTGAAGTTCAGCATGGACTTAACCAATACCGAGATCACCGCCGCCACCACCTCTCTGCCCAGCTTCAGCACCTTCATGGACAACTACAACACCAGTTATGACGTGAAGCCGCCCTGTCTTTACCAGGTGCCCCATTCTGGAGAACAGTCCTCTATCAAGGTGGAGGAAGTCCAGATGCACACATACCATCAGCAGAGCCATTTGGGCCCGCAGTCAGAGGAGATGATGGCCCACTCCGGGCCTATGTACTTCAAACCGTCATCACCTCACGCTCCGGGAACGGCGAACTTCCAGGTTCAGCCCAATCACATGTGGGAGGACCCGGGCTCCTTGCACTCTTTTCATCAGAACTATATGACCTCGCACATGATAGATCAGCGCAAGAACCCCGTGTCCAGGCTCTCCCTCTTCTCGTTCAAGCAGTCTCCACCAGGAACACCTGTTTCAAGCTGTCAGATGCGCTTTGACGGGCCTCTCCATGTGTCCATGGGACACGACGGTCCCGGAACGCACCGAGCCCTGGACAGCCAGAGTTTCGCAGTGCCCAGTGCTATCAGGAAACAGGCGGGCATCGCTTTCACACACTCCCTACAGCTCAGTCACGGCCATCAGCTGATGGACAGTCAGGTGCCGTCACCTCCGTCTAGAGGATCACCGTCCACCGAGGGTTTGTGCGCGGTGTGTGGGGACAACGCGGCGTGTCAGCACTATGGAGTGCGAACGTGTGAAGGGTGTAAAGGCTTCTTCAAGGTATTTATATTTTTATCATTATTATTAATAAAAATATAAATTTGTGGTTTGGTCGCCGCTCATTTCGATTTTCTCTAATAACATGAGTAAAATGAGACATGAACTGGCATTTCAGGACTAGGCGTTTAGGCTATATTTATATTTTATTTTGCTCCATATGTGATCAAAGATCATATACACATAAAATAATATCAATGCTTATTTCTTAAATTGTCAAACGTTTATCTGATGTCATTTAAACGAAATCTTATTACCCACTTTTTTTAGCGTACAGTACAGAAGAACGCCAAATATGTCTGTTTAGCCAACAAAAACTGTCCTGTGGATAAGCGCCGGAGAAACAGATGTCAGTATTGCCGATTTCAGAAGTGCCTGGTGGTCGGGATGGTAAAAGAAGGTAAATCGCTACAATATTTGTCTACACTTCTCAAACGTGCGGAGGGGATGTATGCATCTCAATCCCTGTTCATTAGAACGTTTCCCTCACTTGGAAAATAGAGTGCAACTGCAAATATAGTTATCCCCGATTTAATTATAAATACATTTTACATCACGCACAACAGCTCGTTGATAGTAACAGTCTTGTGTTGTTTTGACAGTTGTCCGAACCGCCAGCTTAAAGGGTCGGCGAGGCCGTTTACCCTCCAAACCCAAAAGTCCGCAGGAGTCTTCGCCCCCCTCTCCGCCCGTCAGTCTGATCAGCGCCCTGGTCAGGGCTCATGTGGACTCCAACCCTTCTATGAGCAGCCTCGACTACACCAGAGTGAGTTATATTACATTCATCTTTAATTTTACCCATCAGCTTAGACTTTAAGAGAGGAAAGTCCATATATGACTCGCGGATGACTTTTGATGCGCACCCTGCGCGAAACTGACAGAGCCAATATTAGGAATTTAATATCATACAGTGTTTCATTATAAACTTTCAACACTTTAAGGGTGGCATATTTTACTGTCTAAATTGCTTTTGCAAGAAAGAAGCCAGTGAAATACAGACACAAGTTAAATTAAAGAGGGGGGAAACTCTCCCCTTTTAGAAATGGGCTTTGCAATTTCACGGGTTATATATTTTAAGGGAGCTCATTAAGTCATGTTTAAATTAAATTCCAGTTCCAAGCCAACCCGGACTACCAACTGAGCGGAGATGACACACAGCACATCCAGCAGTTCTACGACCTCCTCACCGGATCCATGGAGATCATCCGCGGATGGGCAGAAAAGATTCCCGGGTTCACCGACCTGCCGAAACCGGATCAGGACTTGCTGTTCGAGTCCGCCTTCCTGGAGCTTTTCGTGCTGCGCCTGGCGTACAGGTACCGAGGCTTCTTGAGAAGTGGATTTGCTGCTTCAAATTTTATTGGCTCTGCAATAATCATGAGCCGCTTAAATCCCCGTTTAATGCGCGCAGTAATTAATGGGCGCTTTGTCATTAATTTCAGGTCCAACCCGATGGAAGGCAAACTCATCTTCTGTAACGGGGCGGTGTTGCACAGACTGCAGTGCGTGCGTGGATTTGGCGAGTGGATTGACTCTATAGTGGAGTTCTCGTCTAATCTTCAGAACATGAATTTAGACATGTCTGCTTTCTCATGCATCGCCGCCTTAGCTATGGTCACAGGTAAGATCCGTTTTATTATACCGTTCAGAGAATTACTATTTTTTTATGGCATGTTCTTATAAGCTAGAATAATAATAATAAGTATTATTATTTTGCAGAGAGACACGGACTTAAAGAACCCAAGAGAGTTGAGGACCTTCAAAACAAGATAGTAAACTGTCTGAAAGATCAAGTCACCTTCAATGGAGGCGGCTTGAATCGTCCGAACTATTTGTCCAAACTGTTGGGGAAACTACCTGAACTGCGCACACTGTGCACACAGGGTCTGCAGCGCATCTTCTACCTAAAACTAGAAGATCTGGTCCCACCACCAGCAATAATCGACAAACTGTTTCTTGACACTCTGCCCTTTTAAACGGAAAGAGAGAGAGAAGGGGAAAAACTATTTCAAACAACCTCAGAGAACTTCCACAGACTCCCAAAAAAAAAAAAAAAAAAAAAAAAAACTGAAAGTCTGATTTTTTTTTTTTTCAAACCATGCCAACCATCGCCAAATGAAAAATGATCCAACAATTTAAAGGCTGGAAAACTCCACGCGAAAACTATAAAAAAATAAATAAAATAGCCTAATAATTATACACTTTGCCATCGGCAAGCGATTTTTTTCCCCTCTTTATCCCACCCATTATCTGCCTCTGAGTATCTCAGAACAGATGCAAATGTAAAAAAAAAAAAGTAATAATAATATGAGAAATTATAATAAAAGACAGATTATCCAATACTTTGCCTGATTTTGAACAATGACAAATATCTCGCCACTAATCATTGTTAACTGCAAAACGTCTGTATTCTTGGAAAAATCAGAGTAGTAGAGTGGAGTGTATCATACGCCATTTCTATATACCTATTCAATAGATTTATGTAATTTATATGATGTGTATAAAGCTTGTACAGAGACAGTTTTTTTTTCCTTTCTTTTATAACTTGTGCCTGTGTATCTCTGTCAGGTGGAAAGGAGACGCATGTTGTAGAGGACTCTTGTCTCTATTACACACTCTATATTCCGGACACTATGTAGTCTGTTAGATTTTATAAAGATTCGTAGTATTGGGACAGCTTTTAAATATGGCACATGTGGATAAAAATACCAGTATCATCTGTACAGGTAAAAAGGGACCCATAGTGTTTGTAAAATTGTCAGACATTCCTTGTTTGTATGTGCTGTATTGTTGCTGTTTAATATAAACGTTTATATATTTATTTTGAGTTTGCCGTTAAAGCATGGTGCAGTTGAAATGATTTCAGACGCATCACCGTCGTCTTTGTTGAATGTCTCATATGTGATTTAATTTGTCATTTTTTCCCCTGTAGGTGTGTGAAAATCATCACTGCCTTTTTCTATGGTTTAACTAAATATACGCGTTCGGTTCGGTTCCGAATCCGAATCAAACTCCACGAGAAAAGAACATTTAATGTTTACAAATAAAACTTTTAAATAATTTCCAAGGAGGAGCCCTGTTTCTTAATTACATTTCAAACTGAAGAGGGAATTCATTGTACCGAAAATAAACTTTTTTTTCTTTGATGATCAGAAATTGCTCAAAGAAAAAAACACATTGCTCAAGGAAAAAACAAAACAACAACAAAGATTATTATATATATATATTTACATTTCCCTCACGTGAAAGGTTACGCTTTCTTTTTTCATTTTCATAAAAAAGTAAGCGCTACCTATATATCGACTGAATGACATTTAAACCGCAGATGGCAAATAATAATTCCGCGGGGAAAAATAACCATTTTATGAAGTATCCATTTTATATATTTTTTCCCTCATAAGAATAAAAATAAATAATAGCCTAATAATAATAAAACTTAAACGAATTCACTTCCCAGTAAACACGGAATCTTTTTGAAAGTTTGCCGCACAATAATAATAATTAGTAATATGCACGGGACATTTATTTCCAATTATTCCAAAGAGTTTTGTGCTTTAAAAATGATCTGAACAGAAATATATTACATAAGCCTATTCGTCATTCAAATGCATAAAATTGTTTTCGCAAACAGATTTAGTTGTTTTTGTTGTTGAACGTGATATAGACCTACAGGTGTCTTAAAAATTATTAATTATGTTACAGACGGTTAGCAAAATGACCAGCCCGATGTCACATATACACGAAAAAAACACTTTTGGCGTATAAATGCCACGAGAAATGACACTCGTGGTATAGATACGCATCTTCATGAGACTGTGTTGCAATGACACCGATGGACGAAAAAGTAATATAAAAAACATTGGAGCTAAATAATCTATTTTAAAAGCAACGAAATTAAATTTCCGACAATTTTACTGAGCACTTATTAGAGCGATTGTAACACAGCTTGTATATTCTTTCAGGCTTTCATTAAATTTCAGTAAATTTAATATAAAAGTAAAATTATATATATATATATATATATATATATATATATATATATATATATATATATATATATACTCCGATATTTATTTTTAAACTTTAATTCAGGATACGGAATTGGATGCAGGTAGTTCTTGTAGGTAATTACATGTTGTAGAAAAAAAAGTAAAACATGTAGGCCTATCTAAAAATAGCGTAGCCAATTCTTAATATGAATGCGTAATATTACTTTTTATTTATTTATTTGTTTATTTATTTATTTATTTATTTATTTTTTCAGTTATTTATCAATTCCGGGAGATTACTCCATAAAGTTTCAGATAGTGTCAAAGAAATTAAACTTAAATAATAAAAAAAAAATAGCGAAATGTTAATTTTACTCTTTATATTATTCTTCGTAATTATATTTTCTTCTTTTTATTAAACTTTCGTTTCTCCTGCACTATTACAGCGGTATACCACACCACAGCACAATTAGCTTTACTTAGCAGGGATCATTCTCTAAATTATTTAAAGCAGTGCGGATTTGGAGAATGCAAAGCGTGCGTATAATTGTTTTACATGACTGATGTGTGTGCGCGTGTGTGCGGACTGGTGTGTCTAAAACCAAAAGTAAACACGCATAAATGATGTTAAGGTTCTATAATCTGCCGGCTTGATCACATGAACACTGACGTTAACACCAAGCTCACAAAGAGTATGCGTTTATTTTGCCATTTCAAACTCCTGCAGGATATTTGCAGGACAATGTAAAAACCACACAATCACAAATTAGGTTTAATGATTTTCTGTTTAAAATGCGTGTATAAACTAAAACGTGCTTATCTTGGAGACTTACACTTATTTTGTTGGGAGCAGGTGCATGTGAAATACTATACAAATGAACTTGAGACATGGGAACTCACATTACTGCGTCCCAGGAAAGCATGACAATATTTAGACCATAAATCAATGGAAAAATATAAACCTAGAACACAATCTTGTGAACATCTGCATTTTGTTTTGTCCTGTGGGACTTTTTTCTATGGCTTTGGAATGGAGATGATAGATTTTGGGGAAACATCTAACTTAAAATCAGACCGGCTGTAGCATGCTTGTCATAACTGTCTCAAGTAAGCAGATTATGTTTATGCATGTTCATGCACACTTTCATTGTTCATTACTGAAAAGTGAACAGTTCTTTACAGAATTCTGTCTCAAGTAATTATGTATATTTGGTTATATATATGTACATGTGTATATCCACTTTCATGCACACTTTTATTGTTCATCACTAAAAAGTGAAAAGTTTTTTATGGAATTCTCTCAAGTAAGTATATATATTTGGTTATATATATATATATATATATATATATATATATATATATATATATATACTGTATATATATATATATATATATATATACAGAAAGTGTGCATGGATGTGCAAAGAAAGTGTGCATGGATGTGCATATAATATATTTGGAAATACATGCAAAATATAATATAATATATATATATATATATATATATATATATATATATACGTATATATATATATGCACATACATGTACATTTTCTTTGTTCATTACTGAAAAGTGAACAGTTCTTTTTTGTCATTCACCATTCATGTTCGTGTAGCTCAGAGAGAACATGAAGGTGCCTCTGGGCAACGTCTGGGAAAGCTCACAATCGCACAATCTCTCTCTCTCTCTCTCTCTCTCTCTCTCTCTCTCTCTCTCTCTCTCTCTCTCTCTCTCTCTCTCTCTCTCTCTCTCTCTCTCTCTCTCTCTCTGCTTCCCGTTCTCCCTCATTCTCCTTCTCTCATCAGCCATGGCATGGCTGATCTTTTCCCAAAGTTCTCACAAGGCAAAGAATTGTCTGAATAATTAGATCTTCACAGCAAAAAGACTAATTCCAAGTCAAATTAAGATTACACTCAAAAGCAGTTTGCTGACATTTAGCAGATCAGTTAGAGGGACGCTCTGCAGTGTCACAAGCTTGTACCGTGTTGACTGAAGTAATCATTTAGGTTGGCAAGGGCCTAATCTCTGCACAAAGAAAAAAAAAAAGCAGCGTGTGACAGAGAGACACGCTCACCTTACACATGTCGAGGTATTTTCATGCAGCTCTAGTGCTTTCACTCCAATCCTGCGTGTTTAAATAGAGACGAATCACAGAGCATTTCACTGTGCCTTTATCAGTTCTGACAGAGGGGACGAATATGGCGGCGGTCTCCTATATGCTTTTGGTCTGTCACTCTGCTCTCCGGGTTCTGCTTAGCACTGCAGATAATGCAAACGCAGAAGGAAAGATGAAAATAACACGCTCCGTCTGCACACGGAGAGCTCAGAGGCCGCAGGCACTTTGTCGTAAGTGCTAAAGCTGGAAACCTAAGAGGAGCGAAATTATAAAGCAGTGCTCCACTCGGACAGATCCCGACAGTCTTTTACTGATGGGATAGATGCCCTAAAACACAGTCATTAAGCAGTGCGGAACGCGTTCTACCTACTTCGGATGATGTCATAACTCGGAGAGACCTTGGAGTAACATGGTCAGGAGATGTATAACTGAATGGAAAGCAGCTCTCTTCCCACCAGGGACACAGCAACTTCCTGTTGTTCTGTTGTGTGGTTTACATTTGCTCAGCAGTCTTTGTGAAAATACACACTTTAAATATCGGTTTCCATATGCAGCAGCAGGCAATGGCATCCGTGACATGTGGGCTCGCAAACACTGCGCAAATCTGTGCAGAGCTAAAGCAGATATTGTGTGTTGGCAGAGCGCTCTGCTGGGGTTACAGACATGGCCTTTAATGCAGTCCCTCAAGTGTGTGTCAATACACATCTAAAAAATGACAGACGTCTTCACTGTGTATTTCATTTCAACATTTATTCATGACTGGCACAATAAAAGACTAAATATTTCTGTCCAACGATCTGACTGAGAAGAGATGAGAAACAGCACTGTCTGAAGAGGAACGCTTTCTTTGGAAATACATGCAAACGTTGAAATATTACATGACGTGTCCCTTTGGTTCACTCACTCTCAGTTTTTTCAAAAATCTCTGCCCTCTGTAACCTCTGGCCTTCACTAAGTTTGAGAGAGTCAGACAGGTGTATGTCTCAGAGCAGTTTGTGACACTTCTATTTCATACTTTAGGACATGAAGACTCTTATATATAGGGGAGACCAGGGCCAGTGGCGTAGGCAGAAATTGTATTTTTGGCAGGCCAGTGAAAATGTGAATGGGCCTTTAGTTTTTCCTAGAAAAAATTACTAGCCATGCTAGTCAGCAGTGTAAATACAGTTCACGGGTAAACCCGTGTCAAACTGACCGGGAGAGAGGGAGCAAGAAGCGGCCGCTGCCAGCACCTGACTAGCCTTCTTGTGGGTTAAAGAGTCTGAAGAACTGGGCTGGGTGGACTCGGTAGATGAAGGTAGTGGCGTGTCTTCTTCCTCAACTCTTGCGTTTTTCAAATAGCCATTAAAGAAAGTTGTTGCGCCGCTGAGAGTTTTCCTGTTGGAACCCCCGGCAACCATAGCAACCAATAACGTTCCGGAGGGAGGCTTTCTATAACTTGCTTCAACAGTTACATTTTATTAGGGAAACAAATTAAACAGAAACAGCAATCAACAATAAGTCAGGTATATATTAATATATTTTCTTAAATACATTTGAATAATAAAAATAAACTAAAAATGTATTTTTATCAAACAACTGGGTGGGCCAGTGAGTAATGTGGGCGGGCCAGTGCTGCCCTGGCCCAATACTGGCTACGCCCTTGTTTTATATCTAAGGTTTACATATAAGGGAGACCGGAGAGTTGTCACAAGATTTATATCTAAGGTTTACATAGGGGAGACCGGGGCTAGTTGTCACAATATTTATATCTAAGGTTTCAACGCATTCTCACCCCAAGGCGTCACCTTTGACCATGCTTCAATATTTGACGCTTTAGGCGCCCTTTAGCGTCAGTTACATGACGCGATCCTACAGCGTCATCTAAAGGAAAGCGTCAGTTAGATGACGCGGTTAGGTTTAGGTCTGGGGTGGGGGTAGGGTTACACGCGATCCTAGGGCGTCATCTAACTGACACTAAAGGGCGCCTAAAGCGTCAGATATTGAAGCATGGTCAAAATGCTTCCCAAGGTGTCAGTTAGGTGACGCCTTGGGCTGAAGGTTTACATATAGGGGATACCGGGGCGAGTTGTCACAAGATTTATATCTAAGGTTTACATAGGAAGGACCGGGGCTAGTTGTCACAAGATTTATATATAAGGTTTACATATAGGGGAGACCGGGGCTAGTCGTCACAATATTTATATCTAAGGTTTACATATAGGGGAGACCGGGGCGAGTTGTCACAAAATTTATATCTAAGGTTTACATATGACTGGGGCTAGTTGTCACAATATTTATATCTAAGGTTTACATATAGGGGAGACCGGGGAGAGTTGTCACAAGAGTTATATCTAAGGTTTACATATGACCAGGGCGAGTTGTCACAAGATTTATATCTAAGGTTTATATATAGGGGAGACCGGGGAGAGTTGTCATAAGATTTAATATAAGGTTTACATATAGGGGAGACCGGGGAGAGTTTTCACAAGAGTTATATTTCAACACATTCTCACCCCAAGGCGTCACCTTTGACCATGCTTCAATATTTGACGTTTTAGGCGATCCTACGGCGTCATCTAATTGATGCTAAAGGAAAGCGTCAGTTAGAGGACGCGGTTAGGTTTAGGTGTGGGGTGGGGGTAGGGTACACGCGATCCTAGGGCGTCATCTAACTGACACTAAAGGGCGCCTAAAGCGTCAGATATTGAAGCATGGTCAAATGCTTCCCAAGGCGTCAGTTAGGTGACGCCTTGGGAGTGAGAATGGGCTGCATATTTAAGGTTTACATACAGTAAACCTTAAATATATAATATATATAGGGGAGACCGGAGTGAGTTTACAAAAAGATTTATATACAGTATAATGTTTACAAAGATGACATTTTGATTTTAGTTTCTGTCCAACAAACTAAAATCAAAATGTCATCTTATTGTATCTAACAAAAGTCACAACAGAACATAATAACACCACAACTTGAAAGCACTTTAATACTTGCATAAGTAAGACATTATTTATACAACGAAGCTAGAATTTATTAGAAAGTATGTGTTCTCAGGACAGGAACATTTTCCATAGATTTCAGGTCAGAGCAAGTTACATCCATTTTGTACAATAAATTCAATGCAGTGAAAAGTTTTGTTGGTCTATGTAGAAGGTAGGTTTACCTTGTTTGCTGTTTTATTAATTTCTGTGTTTCATTATTTATTTATTGCAATATTTTTGTATTTTGCTAAAAAGTTAAAACAGGCTGTTTAATGTCAGACTACTATGTCGACTATAGCAACTCCATGTTATGTAACAACATGCTCTGATGTGCTGTTGCAAATGATCAATGTGGTGAGTGGTCAATGAACCATCCAATTGTTCTTAGGAAATAACAGTGGGAATGTTCAAAAGTTTTTTTTTTTTTTTTTTTAGGTGTGCATTTATAAGCTTTCAACAACAAACCAGTTCCACAGTCTCCACTGTATTGGGGTTGATTCTGTTAACTTAAATATTTTCATATATGATGATATAACAGATGCCCATTGTGTTTGCTTGTTTTTATGCAGACTAATACAGCTTTCACATCATTAGTCAAAACCGAAGAAAAACTACAATAAAACAGAAACATGAAACCCTTAAATGTTAAATTACAAATAGGAACTTCTTTTTATAATGGTGTTTAGAATAAGAAACATTTTCTATATTATTCTAGTATATTTTGTTTGAGTTAAAACAAAAACAAAGAGAGAATGATGATTGTCAAGAAGTCGCATCGTATACTGTACGTCCTGGTTCTTGTAGTCAGTGAACAACAGTTTATCATGGTGAGAATGGGCTGTATTACAGTGTGTATCAGTAAAGTGGGTCAGAGACTTTACACAATCCTACATACAAGCTAGAGGTCACAACACACACACACACACACACACACACACACACACACCTATAAGAGTTAATGTATTCTACCTATTCAATGAATTGATATTGTTTAATTATAGACAATTGATCACACATGATCACACATATTCAATAGACCGCTTACCTTCACTGCGAACAACAACAATAATCAATTGGAAACATATAAAGCATGTATCTTTGTGTGAAAGACAACACACACACACACACACACACACACACACACACACACACAGAGAGAGAGAGAGAGAGAGAGAGAGAGAGAGAGATCACTCTTTACATCCATTCCTTCATTGATATTAGTAATCAGACACCAATCCCTCAGTCATGTAAGGAGAATGACCAGATGTCAACCAATGACTGATGTCACTGCATGTGGAAATCAAAGCGCTGTCCCTCTGAGTTCTAACAGATGTTATCACACACATCAGGACCGTAAAAGACACTAATTATTTAAAGATCCACTTAAAAGTGACTGACTGCAGCTGTGGAAGACACACTACTCATAAATATTTAGCTCAGACACAAGTTATGGGCTGACCCGCTGTTGTGCATTGATTCCTGATGAACATTGTTAAATTATTATTTCACGTGTGGTCAGCAACACTGCCCTGCATATGTAAGTAATGCAAATGTAGATAAAGGGGAAATGAAGAGCAAGTAAAAATGGTTGCACTATTTTAAGGTGTCCTTGTTACAGGGTAATTATACAAATAAGTACTGGGTTATATTAATTAACAACGCATACTTTACTACAGGATTAGGGTTTGGTTAAAGGTTAGTTGCATGTAATTAGGCATAATTTACTGTTATTACTTCTGTGTATGTAACATGTGTAGTAACATGTTACCGTCAAAATCAACAAACTGGCAAGATTTAAAAAATCATGTAATTTTGAATAATTTTCTTGAAGATATATGTGTGTGTGTGTGTGTGTGTGTGACAGTGTTGTCTTTCACAACACTAATTACAATTACATAAATGAAAGAAGCAATTACTATACACATACACAATATGATAATAATAATAATACAAGTAAAAGTGATCTTGTTTGATAAACAGATTTAATATAAGATTTGTTTGTTTTGTTTTGCACAATGTCAAAATTGAAATGTGTTATTGTTATTGTGCGCATCTATCTCCAGGAGCGGTTCCAGGTTCAGTGGATATCTGGATTTTGACCTTTTCAGCTTTCTGTTGCCGCTGCACACTGGATGCTGATGACAGATCTATGTCACTGAAATTATCAGGCATGCAAAGTGGTAAAAGCAAGTTGATAAAAAGCAATCACGACTTGGTGCCTCCAAAGCCAGTAAAAAAAAACATGAAAAATAAAAAGATGATTATGAACTTAGCACTTATGCTGGTCCTCCTGCAGAAAAAAAACTGCTCTGCTGTGTTTTAATGCAGACTGTGTCTGCTGTGGATGTGGGTTTGCATGTTAAACAGATCCACGGCCCATGCAGCTTTTATTGAAGTATTGAACAGGGTCATTATGTCTTCTGATCTGATTGATAAACTAAGGTAATACTTTCCGTCTCAGTAACATGCGGAAGCAGTTAATGTTTCCCAGGGCAGGCATATTTCCGATTCAGTTGCTTTTAATGAACCTTCTCTTACTGGTCAGTGGAGTAGAAAAAAAACATTCATTCATGTCTTACGGGAAAATAGACAGGGAGAGATTAAGTTTAGTAAATGGAACAACAGATGGCAGATGACCGGGAGAATTGTGATTTTGTGTGTGTGTAAATAATTGCTTTAATTTATATGACTAATCAGAATAATTATGTTAAATAACTGAGCTTTTAAAAGTCGATGACCAAACACAGGGTCTGAAGATAAAACAGACACACAAATTAAAGGCATATTTTGATGACTAAACGTTTTTAATTTAGAGTGCATGTTGTGCATGTGCATCTGATGTCATGATGTAAAATGTCAAAGTGATGGGCAACATTCCCCCTGTCAGCATGTACTTACACTGAACCTGCAACACCATCTATAAGCCACTGTCTCTCTCAATCTCGCTCCATCTGCATCTCACTCTCTCTCTATGAGACAAACCCATGCAAGAGTAATGTGTTCGTGCTTGGTAAATTGCACAGGCTTTTGTCCTGAAGGAATAAGGATGTAAAACTGCGCACGCCTCATTTCTGACATTTGGCATTTGTAAATATTCCATTTTATTCTGAAAATAATATAATAAAGAACTGAATGCATTTTTGTTTTTATGTTTTTGAGGAGAGTATTGTTAGGTAAAGATCTGAAACCACAGCGTGTGACTTTTCGCATGAATCGATGATGAAAACACTTAGTATGTGTCAATACATCAGTTTGTATGAACCAATAAGTTACAGTATCATCTTTCATTTATTTCCTCACCACACACGCACACATTTACAGTATATTGATTGTAGGCCTCATTGACCTGTTAATTAAATACATTATCACTTTTAAATTGTCAAAAGAAAGAAAAAGTGAAAAAAAAAGATGTTAACATTGTTACAAAGATTGTGTACACTAAAAATTTTTTTTTTTTCATTTACCGATTTTTTAGATTGCTTAAGCACATTTTTCAAAACACTACACACAATTAGCACAACCACTCACCCAATTAGCAAAACATTAAAGATCCTTTGCATAATTCAACACTCTTGTAAAAATTATAAACTTCTGCTTAAAAACCACAATTTGTTACCATATGAAACACACACGTTTCACATTACTAAACTCTGTTTGCACGAGTTACAGTCTGCTGTGATAAACATCTCTGGTTACGTACAGTATGTAACCTTAGTTCCCTGAAGGGAATGAGACAGATGGCATGTAACCCCAATGGGGACACCCCCTGCATTGTGCATCCTGAAGCAATTATGGAATCAGTCCAATGGAGAGACGGTACATCCTAGGCGGGTGACGTCATCGACCAGCGCAACAGCTTCTGATAGGCCTGAAGGAAGCGCTAACGGGCATGCCGGGAGTATGGCATGGACACGCAGCGGCTCGCTCCCTTCAGGGAACTAAGGTTACATACGTAACCAGAGACGTTCCCTATCAGGGAACTTCGAGCTGCGTGTAACCGCAATGGGACCGCTAATACCAACGCCGCCATACAAGCAAGTGTCCGCCGTGTGAAGTCAGAGTGCACATTCAGACGAAAGCACCTGCGCCCCAGGAGTGGAGCTGAAGTCAAGATGATAATAGTTGAAGAATGTGTGCGGTGATGACCATCCTGCCGAATTACAAACGTCTTGGATAGATACTCCTGTCAGAATTGCCTTGCGTTGAGCGTCAACCCCAACTTTTTGATATGGGCGAGAACGACATCTCGATGCCGAATCGCCCGATGCTCCGATTGAGCCAAAATCAACCAATCATCGATATATTTTAAAATGCGGATGCCCTGGAGTCGCCAGACCTGCATTTCTGGGAGACAGTGCTAGGTTGAACGGAAGAACTCTATATCGGCACGCTTCGTCCCCGAAAGCGAACCTCAGGAACTTCCTCTGATGTGGAAGGATGAAAAATATAGAAGTATGCGTCTTTTAGATCTATCGTGACAAATCAGTCCTCGGACCTGATCTATAACACGATCCGCTTGAGAGTAAGCATTTTGAATTTGAGCTTCCCTACCAAGCGATTTAACAGGCGCAGATCTAAAACTGGATGTAACCCCCCATCCCTCTTTGGAACGATGAAATATCGGCTGTAATAACCTAACTCTCAGCTGGGAGGAAGAACTCGTTCTATAGCTCCCTTCAAGAGGAGTTTTCACCTCTTGTTCCATAACCAGAGCCTGCTCGGGGCCCACCACGGTGGGCAGAACCCCTCTGAAGTGAGGCGGTTGTGATCTGAACTGAATCGCATACCCAACCTCAATAGTCTGCAGGACCCATAGAGCTAAGGATACCAGTCTCTCAAGACTGGCCTCTGGAATATTCTGAGGGGCAGACACAGTGCCCTGTAACGGCGCACCGGCAGGGAACAACTGGTCTGACCGCTCTAGACCACTCCTCAGAGTGGCCGAGCGTCCCTCGGGAAGCGCTCGCTGGGACCGTCTACGCCCCATCACGCAGTCGGGGTTGGCAGAACGGGCCCCTGAGAGTACCAAGGAGGAATGGGCACCGTAAAAAAGAGGTGAACACCTTCATCCCTTGGTGGGGACCACCCTCAGCATCCTGAGCCCCGTGGCGACAGGACTTCTTAGCCGAAACCTAAATAGCCAATATAACTGTCCTCAAATCAGTACTATTACCCAAAGGCTACGGCTGAGAGTGCCGCGTCTGGTCCCCCTGTCCAGCAGGGGGAGCACGAGACGCGATAATATGCTTTGCTGCGCCTATGCGTTGAGCTCGTATACGACCGGGGCTACCCGCCCAGCAGCCCCGTGGACGTGAATTTTTAATGGAAGAAACATTTAAAAAACTGCTGTCTGCCTCTTATCTTCCTGAATTTATCAATGACAGTATCAGCTAAGCCACTGAAAAAAAAAAAAAAAAAAAAAAAAAAAACCTGCAGGGGAGAGAGGATCTAGAAGAAAACTTTTTTTTTTCTTCATGTTGGAAAAATTAATTTTACCATAAATCGGCAGACTGACGCAGTTCTCAAACCATGTCAGTACTGCATTCTCACTCACACTCACATCCATTAGCAGATAAGCAGCTGTTATGCCTGCAATATAGACACTGTATGCAGACACTACGCAGCCCGACCTGCCGCCGAATACACTTTACAAAGCCGAAATATTTCATAATGTCTTGGAATGTAATGCCGGTGCTTTAAATGATGTTCCAGCCTCGGAAGAGAAGTAGCGCGTAAGCGTCACTTCCACCGCGGCAAAGCGTCATTTATTATTTTTTTCTTTTTTATGATTGGACAAAACAATTTATCTTTAGCCAGCTTCTTACATAATCTCGACACCTCAGTGAGGAGATCATGAAAGAACGGCAAGCACCGGCGTGGAGGTTGCACACGGGAAGGGAGAAATCTTTCATATTATTTAGATTTAATAATAGACTCCTGCCTAACCACTGGCCACTCAGTGCTTAGTTTTTATATAGCTCGAGTGAGAACCTCCATGAGCTCTTCGCTTTCGGGAGTGTGAGGTGGCGAGTCCTCCACATCTCCCTCATAAATGCTGCTATTTTATCTCCTCAGTTTTATATACTAGATAGTTGCAGTACTGGTGCCTCAGCCCGGGCGGAAGAAACCGCAGAGCGTGCTTCCAAACCTGGCTGAGACACTGGATCTAACAGGTAAAGGCAGAGATAGCCCGTCTCTAACCCCGCTGAAAGATCCATTTGCGATCAGCCTCGGCAGAAGCGGGGCTCGAACCGCGGGGAGCACGCACCGAGCACTCTCCTCAGAGAGCACTCGGCGAGAGTGGAGCATCCATAGAGGCAGACGATCGCAATGCTCGCAGCCATCCCCCTCGAGAGCTGACTGGGCATGCTGCACTCCCAATCAAACAACACAAAGAACGTGTGTATCCCTTCCCGTTAGATAGCGCGAGCAGGGAGAAACACACTTCTTAAATGCTGTTCGCTCGCCATAGTCTCTCATACAAAATTGTTTGTGTGGTGTAAATTGTGATAACTCCTGCCTAGCAAATACTAAGGACAGACACAGTGTTTACACTCAGACAGATTCACACATAGCGCTTCTGAAGGCAAAGAAGCTGTTGCGCTGATGTTTTCAGGGTGCTTTATAGTTTCATGGTTGGAGAACCAGGTCTGGGTGGGCCAATAGGGCGCAACAAGAATGGGCTCCTCGCGACGAGAATAACCTGCTCCTCATCATCCCTGACCTTGTGGTCTGCGCAAGAAGGCTCACTGGGGAAAAACATATTTGCGTTGTGCCAGCTACATATTAGCTGTGCGCCAGTGCATCCATGCCAAGCGTGCCCTCGGTCAGGGAATAACACTGGGTGCAATGGGTCGAGTCGTGAGAGGGAAACAGATCTATCTGTGCTTCCCCGAACTAGTCACAAATCAGCTGAACCGACTGGGGATGGAATCTCCATTCTCCAGGGAGGGGCTGAAGCCGTGAGAGCTCGTCGGCTGCACAATTCAGAGCTCCGGGAATATAAATGGCATGAAGCGACCTCGGTTGCTTCTGTCTCCATATGAGAAGGTGGCGGGCGAGTTGCGACATACGGCAGGAGTGCAGACCACCTTGACGGCTCAGAATCGGCCCAGGGCGAGCTGTACAGTCAGCAACTAGAGGCAATTTACGTGTGATAAGCGCTAGGGTCCTGTCAGGAGCCTGCAACGGCATGTCCATTGCACATGGCACCCCAGCCCGTGGTGGTGGCATCTGTCTTTACGACAACATGCAAGGAAGCTCATCCCAGGGGCCCGAAAGGAGCCCGTAGGAAACTGATGTTCGACCACGGGTTGAAGGTCTGATGGCAAGTCGGAGTAACTGGTACTCGGAGAGTGCCGTGTTGCCATGACCACCTCGGGACTCCGTCGCATAGCCAAAGCTGAAGCGGTATCATATGAAGCAATCTGAACTGCATTGCCATGGCTGCAGATGCCATTTGGCCCAGGAGCCTCTGAAAAAGTTTCAAAAAAGTTTTGAAAAAGTCTCTTACAGTTTTTGCCTATTGCTTGAACACATTTTGCAAAATTTCGCTCATTGTGCCAAAACTCTACACACAAGTAAACATGACACAACACTGGAAAATATACCATTGACATCTGTGTCAAATTGAAACTCTACGATCAAAACCTAACATTCCTTTGTCAAAATGTAACTCTGATGACAAAATGACACATACTTGCACCATATGCTAACACTATCAGATCAGAGGGAACACACTAGTCTACTTTATATAAAACACTGCAGTCTTTGATTTTGACTGTTTATTCAGAAGGCATATTTTCAGGAGGAACATTTTCAAACAACCAAAATATTGTACATTGCAGCACTGTACATTGTAGTAAGATAAATTCAGATAAAGCAAAAAAATATATATAATACAGTAATACTGTAATAGAAAAAAACACTATATATATTACAGTATACATACATTATGGAGAGCATCTAGAAATGTGAGTATATGTTGGTTGTTGCATGCAGTATAGAGCATATTGCTGCACTATAGTAACACCCATACAGAACCCTCACCCCATCACAGGTACCTGTGAAGCTCTCCAAATAGATCCATGTGGTCCTGATATGGTGCATATTCAGCTGGTACTGGATTTCACCATTACTGCATTGTACATGTAAACGACAGTTACACTTACCCATATATATTCAGCTCGAAGTCCTTTGACCCTGTTACTGTTCCTCTCAAATGGGGCTCTGTAGAGCTGCTTCATGGTGATGCTGTGTTTTCCCAAGATGCGTCTGATGTTGGTGATCCTTACATGGTTTATGTTGTTGAACACTGTTCTGTCAGCAAGTATTTTCTGGTGGAGACGGATGGCATTGTCTGCCCTCACTAGGTCCACAATGGTGAGTTCCTTCTGTTGTGTGAACAGGCGTTGGCGTCCTCTCCCAAAAGGTCTTCTAGTCATTGATGTGATATACACTATAGTGCTGTAAATACCATCTGAGTGGAGTAGAAGGTAGAGAGGTGAAGACATACCTGTTTTCTAGTCGGAATGTTCTTATTATAGATGTCACTGTGAAGCGCCTTAAATGTGGCTGGACTCTGCCCAGCCTCCCTCATCGTCAGGCCATGGTTGTTTACGTGGTCCACCAAAGTTGCTCTTACAGTATATCATCAGAGTCCGTGCATGGCCTCTTTGACCTTGACCTCCTCCTCCTCCTCTTTCTCTTGCCCTCCCTCCCTCTATCCATGCTTGCAAAGTTCTTCAAATGGCTAAACTGAGGGCTTTTTGTAGCTGGCTGATTGGTGTTCAGTTTTGCAATTAAGTGCCTTCGGATGTGTATTTGAGTGGTTGCAATAACCCAATGTGTTTTGTATTTTGAATACATGTGTTTTCCAAATGGCACCCTGAGATTTCATTTTTGAACAAAGTGTCTTATGTATGAAATAGAGTGTAGTATGAAGGACCAAGTGTGTTGCATAAAGGAGTAAGTGTGTTGGAGAATTGCAACTAGAGTGCAAAGCAACGCTTTTGTTTAAAGTATGGGTACATGTGTTTGAGGCATGGTAAAAAAAGCTTCAAGTTGTGTTACTTTAGTCTAAGCATGGTTCTATAGTGTTCAAGCAATGGGCAAAAACTGTAAAAGGCCGGAGAGGGCTCTCCATGACTATACCTGGTTGAAGGCTGCTGTTTGGGCCGGGTGGGAGGGGCGGGAGCCGCAGAAGGACGCCCTCTGCAGCGAACAGTCTGATGCACCTGCCCGGCCGACTGGGTGGCAGCAGTGGTTCGGCGGGGCAGGGTGTGTTCTATGGCCTCAGTCTGTTCCTGAGCAGTTGAGAACTGTTGGGCGAAGTTCTCGTCCGCACCGCCAAAAAGGCCGGCCTGGGACATGGGGGTGTCAAGCAGCCAGGACCGCTCGACATCCCCCACATTGACCAGGTTCAGCCAGAGTTGTCTCTCCTGGACCACGGCTGTGGACATCACCAAACCCAGGGAGCGTGCAGTCACCTTCATCGCTCGGAGGGCAAGTTTGGTGGCGGCACGCAGCTCATTGAAGAGCCCTGACTCATGGGACATCTAAAGATGGATCCGCGGGAATCCTCTGAACACTAACGGGCACCGTCACTAGAGGGGTAGGTGCAGGACACGGACTGGTAGTCGGCGCCGTGTTCCACAACATCACCCTCTGGTCACCCTGGCCACCAGCCAAAGTACTAGCTCTATTTCTAGAGTCAGTAGATCGGGGTGTGGATGAGGGGACTCTCACTGCGAGATCACTGAGTCTCGACCGTAGTGCTGCGATAGTCATATTCCCAAAGAGAGAACATGAGTCATACACAAGTGCTGCTCTAGCGTGATCAATGCCCAAACACACTAGACAGCGATCGTCCCCATCAGAATCAGACACGAGTCTGCCTCAACCAGAAGTGACCCATGGCATTTCTTTGCCATTGTCTCGTTACATTGATCGAAAATGATAGGCTTTCTAAGCGAAACCCCATTCGTCGTCATCCAACAGAACTTGGAGTGACAACGAAAGGGAACCCTGTTACACCTCAGGTGTTCCCGATCAAAAATGACCAGCCTTTTAAAAGCCTTTTGCTTGTAAATCTCTCTTTATGCTATATTATCATCAAATATTGGATTCAATCTTTTTGTCAACTTGTTTACTTTCAATTAGGACAGTTTTTGTATTTCTTTTTGGAACTGATTGATCGTAGGCCTCATTGATCTGAGTCTCATTGATCTGAGGATAAAGTTCATCTCTGTGAAAAAAGCCTGTAATACTCAAAATAGTGTGTGTGTGTGTGTGTGTGTGTGTGTGTGAGAGAGAGAGAGAGAGAGAGAGAGAGAGAGAGAGAGAGATCATACAGAAGAGCAATGTATCCATGATAAATGTGTGCATGTATCGATGCATGCACACATTGCACAGGTCCGCGGCCTTTGTTTGCAAGCACACATGCACATTATGTAAACATTATTAACTTGCTCCTAAACACTAAATGCTTCTCTTCTTTTCAAGCTCCCTATTCATTTCAATGATAATGGAAAAGTGGATATATGTTGAAAAATTTGAATTAATGTTACATTTGGTCTACTACTTCTGGGACTTTTAATTTATATTTTGTTACAATTGCCTTGCTTGTTTTCATAGTGTTTATAGCCAAGGCTAATTCGCAACACCTATCCCCATTGTATTAACATTAATCAATATTCCCATTGATTTGCACTTTCTTTTCCTTGAATTATCTTCATTTAATAAAAGATGCATGTAGATCCACACCTCAATCATCTCTTTTATCCCTGGAAATGTAACAATTAATTAATCTTTCTAAATTTATGTTACCGATAAAAATTTACAAGTATCTTGGGGTCTTGTTCACGAGTGAGGGAAGGATGGAACGGGAGATTGACAGATGGATCGGTGCAGCTTCTGCAGTAATGCGGTCGATGTACCGCCTGTTGTGGGGAAGAAGGAGCTGAGCCGCAAGGCAAAGCACTCAATTTACCGGTCAATCTACGTTCCTACTCTCACCTATGGTCATGAGCTGTGGGTCATGACCGAAAGGAGAAGATCCAGGATACAGGTGACCGAAATGAGCTTTCTCCGTAGGGTGGCTGGGCGATCCCTTAGAGATGGGTGAGGAGCTCGGTCACTCGGGAGTAGCTCGGAGTAGAGCCGTTGCTCATCCACATCAAGAGGAGCCAGCTGAGGTGGCTCAGGCATCTGTTCCTGATGCCTCCTGGACACCTTCCTGGAGGGGACCACAAGGAAGACCTGTGAACGCCTCGATGTCCCTCCGGAAAAGCTGGAGGAAGTGTCTGGGGAGAGGGAAATCTGGGCATCTCTGCTTAGACTGCTGCCCCCACGACCCGGCTCCAGATAAGCGGATGATGATGATAATGATGATGATGATGATGATGATCATTGACAATATGGGTTTGAATTTCTGATTGCATTATTGGCCAAAGCGAGGTTTATGATCTCTCTTTATTGCTCCTGTGTGAATATGGGGCCCCTCCCTCCTTGGTGTTCTCGACATTATTTTAATCCTATGTTGGCCAAACAAAATACATGTAGCCAAAACTGTTGATGTAGTACATGGAGTAAGCTATGGATTTTTTCTGTTGACAGAAGATAAGTTTCTCACCTGTGCTCTTGATGAAATGTGTGAACCTGCGCAGTGTCCCTCAGTGTTAGTCCGTGGTTTATTTCATGGGTTCATTTGGTTGTCTACTTCTTTGTGCATGTCATAACCCTCTCATCCGCACTCTCCCTCTTCCTCTGACACCGTCCATTTTTGTTGGAGACAAGTGAACTTACCTGTTGCCTTTTTATAGTGCTTAAACCTGATTGGTGTCTCTACACCTGCTGAGTAATTCTAAGTGTGTGTGCCCATCTGGTGGGTTTGTTTAATCATTTGCTATGTGGGTGTGTTCATATGAAAGCCTTTGCTTTGAAATTGCAAAGAAATGACATCATGATACATTTCTGTCAAATGCATACAAGTGTGTTTAGTGTTTTGCAAATCACTATGGGTAATATTTTGTAAAAAGTGTGAAGCTGACAATGTGCTTACAGTTGTGCAAGTCTAGGCCAGTGTTTTGCTCCTTGAGGGTTTTGCTAATTGTGGGAAAGTTTGAATTTTAGTGTGTAAGCAATTGAAAAGAAAATGTAAGTACAGTATATGCTTACTACTGTAACCAGCTCCAGCAAAATATTAATTCACTTGAAAACATATAACTCAAAATAAACTGAATCCATTCTAAATGGTTAACTCGTAAATATGTTCAGCATTATTCTACAAAGAAGTAACTAAGTTTCTTTTATATGAATATTTGAGATGGATATATTTAAATTTAGTGCACAGCTTCAGCAGAGAATTTGGCCTCATGAATGTACCATGATAGGCAGTGGGTCTGGCTCTCAAACTTAACAGAACCCCACATTGTTCCAATATGTGGTAAAAAAAAAAAAAATGTTATGTGAACGAAGTTCAGGACAATGCTATAACGATCTGCGTCAGCAAAGTGTATATCAGTCTGCTTTAGTTCACCAAATACATCAGATTGTGAACATGGTGAGTGGCACAGATCATCCCGATTGTAATAGTGTTGAGGATCTGTTACAGAACTCATTTGAGAGACTGTCAGTTAGTGAGGAAATAGTTTGTTTGTGTTTGTTTTGTTGACCCTGTCCCCCATTGCGCTCATGGTTACTTGTTCTGAGAATCAATAAGGCTTTGTTTTTCTCTACTGAATTTTTCCACAACTCACAACATTTTAATCAATATTCAAACACAACATACACAATGCTTTTTTGTTTCCCCTGTTCCTTTAGCATGTATTGTATCTGTTTGTGCATACATGTACTGTATGATCAGCAAAGTTATAAAGCTCATAGTCTCCCACAAAGCCAAAAATTCCCACAAAAATATATTCTAAACAGATCCAGACCTGCTTAAAAGACCTTGATCGAAGCCTAGAAATGACTTCCTCAAACGTCCATCACAATTTGAAAAAATAGCATAATGCCCACCCATTGACATATGCTAAGAAAAGGCAAGGTTTTAGTGAATTGAAGTTTTGTCGCCATGCCACATAGACACTTTGTGTTTGGATGTGAAAGCAACACCGCTCTGCTTTCAAAGTTGTTCAAGGCAAATTTAGGTAGTTTACTATATCAACAATATAACTATGATCCAGCGCATATTAACATTTCTTAACTGAATGCTTACCTTCTAGTCCTCTGTTATGCCATACGGAACCGTTTGCCACTGAAACTGCTTAACGCACCAGTGGGGCTCGACAGCCTCTTAGACAAACGGGTCGGCGCGTATGGTTGGGTTGCGGAGAGTTCGGGTTACGGAGAGTTTGTGAGTTATAACGGAAATTATTATGAACATCAGCTATGCTAATTATTTCCCATCTGCCTTTCTGCTGTTATCTCGGGACGCTTGTCCCGAGAAAAATGGCGTTCGTCAGGTCCAGTTTTGTGTCCAGCCTCTCACGGGGATTTCGGATGCCCCAACGCCTGTGATGAGACGACTCAACGCCTGTGATGAGACGACTCAACGCCTGCGATATGTTATGGCGCCGTTTGATTCATAAACAATATTTATATTTAATATTTATATTTAAACAATATGAATGTAAGCCAGAGGAGAACTGGCCCCCGACTGAGCCTGGGTTCTCCCAAGGTTTTTTCTCCATCCAATCTGATGGAGTTTGGTTCCTTGCCACTGTCGCCTTGCTTTTGGCTTGCTTTGAGCTTGCTCAGTTGGGGTTATTTATTTAGTGTTTAGCAATGTTGTTGATCTGTGTTGTGCTACTTACATGTTATCACTGTGAAGCTGCTTTGATACAATCTGTATTGTGAAAAGCGCTATATAAATAAATGTGACTTGACTTGACTTGACTTGAATAGTGTCACCTTTGACTTATTGTAAGGGTGTAAGGTTGTTCTTTGTTAAACTGCTTAAACATATGTTTAATATTGAAAACAAATACATTTAATTGTGTGTGAAAACATTGAAAAACAAACTGCAAACATGTTTATTTGACAGCCATAATTTCTATTTAAATATATGTATAAACTAAGAGGATGGAAAATATTAAACAAGGATGGGATGAATGAAATGGATGTAAAAATGAAAAAATGAACAGACTGAGAACTTTAACTTGAATCACATGCAGACAAATTTTTCCTTGGGGACAATTGCAGTTTTAAAAAGGGTAATATATAAGAATATATTGCAATATGTTATTGCAATTCTAAGCATATCATAAAATGTAAAAATCTCAATAATATTGTATCGTAACATTAGAAACGTGACAATATCACATGGGGCCGCTGGTGATTACCATCCCTAATATCTACTGTAGACATATCACTTGAATGAAATCAATAATGGAATAATCTGGATACTTAACATTGTCTGATTGCTGATTCTTTCTCTTTGTGGTGTGTCATGCACAACCAAGGTCAGTGACAGAGAATCACTTCACACACACTCAGACCTAAAAGCATAGCCATCCTTGTGTTAAAGCTAACCCTGATTTGACCTGCGAGTCCTGACCTACAAAGTGTGATAAACGGAAAGAGAGAAAACAAAGTAAAAAACAAAGAGTTAATGAAGCAGGTAAAGAGAGAAAAACAATAAAAGGGGGAAAAAAGAAGCAAGAGCAAGGAATGTGAAAAAATATATTGTCCACATTACCAAGGAGAGAGAAAGAGAGAGAGAGAGAGAAAGACAGGGAAGGCAAATAGATGGGAGGTGGGGGATGAGAGAGAGAGAGATGATTCTGTGATAAAAGGAGGAAAATAAGTCTGATTATCACAGAGTTGGAGAACGTCAGATAGACAGGTTGGAGTCATCTCAAAACTCAGGAGGAAAGGAAGAAGACAAGAGGTCGCAATTATCCCGGGCAGTTCCCGCGCTACACGCCACACATGGCCGTAATGTATTCCAACAGTACCTGTCTGTGGCACACAGGGATAATTCTAATTAAGGGAGGAGGGAATTTTGACACATGTGAAGAGCAGATCAATATTTAGCACCATAATCGGCGAATCCTGGAGCTTTCTGTCGTTTTGTGCCATAACACTCCATTATAAAGGGTGTTTTTTTTCATAACAGCTTGAACTGAGTATATTATACATCAAACCTTCATTTTTCATCTTCATTTATCAACAGATAACCACAAAGAGAGGGAGAGAGAGAGAGAGAGAGAGAGAGAGAGAGAGAGAGAGAGAGAGAGAGAGAGAGAGAGAGAGAGAGAGAGAGAGAGACAGAGTAACAGTAAAAAGGATGCTGATCAGACTCTTAAAAATGTTTTTAAAATGCTGATGTGTTACAGTGATTTTACCATGAATACGGGGTGTGCTGAGTTCCATTCAGAGCTGGATGTGGGGTACAAATGTGGGGACACAGCTCAGGGGCTTTCGTTAAACCTATTTTACTTCTACATTTTTGTATCCTCGCCCACTGAAAATTGTACACTTCAACTACTCTTTAAACAGCATTATGCTAAAAATACTATAGCAACAGCTGAATTCTTACCTGTACAACAGTGTTTTGCTAGTTTAACTGATGAAATGGCAGATTCTTTCAGTTTTTTTCTGATTTTCTGTAGCAGTGTTCTCTCCATATTTATGATTCTTTGAAGCCTTAATAGAATATGCACTATTCTATGACTTTTTGTAGTTTAAATAGTGTGAGTGGTGTGTTCGTACTGAAAATTCAAAATAGAAATAAAAAATACGCTTTAAAAATCTGGATGATGCACTTAACCCTTGTGCTGCATTAGATTTTTAACACCGTTGAGTGCATTAAGGACCAAAAATGGCCACATATTAAACATTGCCTAAAATATTATATATTATTATTATTTTCCACTTTTACCAAGTTAAATCTTTTAACCAGCATCAGTCCTCATCATAACTACCAAAAATGTATTCAATTTCAGGATTTTAACCCTTTAATTACCAGTTTTGTTTGCGAAACCATCGATTTGTATAAGAGGAAAAAACACAAAAATTCAATTATTTTCAATAAACTAAATGCAAAGAGAAAACTTTAGATTTGGATTATCACAGTCCCACTTTGCAAAAAATCCCACTTAGCGCGTTAGAGACAAAAAATGGCCACCTATTAAACATTGCCTATTGCCTAAAATAAGGTGCATTTCCACCCATAGGGAATAAATATGTAGTGACGTCATCTGGTGGAATACACTATATAATGCAAATATAATGCTTTTGCTTCAAAATGAAAGGATGTTTGTGCAAAAATCACGTTTCATGTATTACTGACAGCCTCAGATTTAAACAACGTTTTAATGGGTTTCAATGGGCCATTTTTGGTCTTTATGGTGCTGAGTGTTACTATTTGATCTACACAGTGTGTGTTATACATATTTTGCAAAATGGGATCACATTTTTTACATGTATCCAAAAAGTCACAATTTTGCCAAATTTCATACCATTTGCATTAAAACAGCCAAAATGGTCAAAGAAATTAAACTGCAAAAGACCAAAAATGTCCCTAATGCAGCATAAGGGTTAACTGAAAAAAACAACAATGTGTGGAACTGTTACAGCTTCAGTTAGATGAAGGGGAGGGGCTAATTAGACTAATTAGTGTATAAATGCATAGTGTATTGTACAGCATTTGGGATACATTCGTAAGTTATTTATTGGAATGTAATTGGAACATAAATTCCACACTAGAGGCTTAGTAACTACTAGCTAGTTTGTAACTAACTCTGCATTTTATAACAAGGCAGAACGTAGCTAGTAGGTGGTAAGCTCTCTGTAAAGTAATGCATTGTCAGATAATATGACGTTTTCTCTCAATGATCCCACAACAGCCTTTAAATAAGTGAGCAGAAGTTGTGTTGAAATGGTGAGAATTTCAGTTTATCCTTCATTCTTACTTTTTTGCCTCATGATAAATGGTAAGTTTCCATTAAATATGATACTTAATCATGAATAACATAAGTGTGTTTATATGTGTATCATATTCTGAAACTGCACAACATGGAGTGATGCACACAGTGGCGTGCTGTTTCGGATGGGTTCATGTTGAAGAGCCACTATTCACATTGTTTTCTGCTTATATAGAGTTGCTTTGGATAAAAGCGTCAGCTAAATGAATAAATGTAAATGACGACAAGTGGGGTTTTGCTTAGAAAGCCTATCAGCTTCGATCAATATAAAACGAGCCAATGGCAAAGAAATGCCATGGGTCTGTGGATTTTGCGTAATTCCGCCTAACCCAGTGAGTGTAAAAGGAGAACACTGGCAGAAATACAGACAAGTTTTTGATTTGGAGCCAAATTCATTTTTCGTTCCAAAAGCCTTAACATGTTGTCAGCTTCTTCAGATGAGCGAGATTCGCAGTGCTGACGGCGATTTCCCAGCGAGTTCACGCTTCATGCTTATCTGTACAGTGGTTTGCCAGTGAGTGTGCTTCCCCACGGGAGTTTTCCTCTCTAGTCTATGCTAGTGGTGAAATCTTACAATGCGGCGGGACAGGCAGCTGCTTTGCTGCATGCTTTGGCGATTCTGCTGGTCTACCAGGCCCAGATGCTCAGAGACATGCACAAGCGCAGGACAGGCCCAGGGCGCTTCAACGAGCTGCCCGCCATCACCGACTTTGCCGCCCGGGCGAGAAAGGTGACTACACGCTTCCTGGGTTAGGTGATTTCCACAGCCGTGGTCCAGGAGAGACACCTCTGGCTGAACCCGGTCGACGGTCAATGACTGTACCCCCACACCGGACCGCTATGCCATCCACGTCCCGCTGGGTCGCTTGGACGATCAGTTCGGTCTCCTCCCCGCTTCAGGGGTGTCCACTCCACTATGGTAAGTGGCAATGCCCCTATCATGAGAGCGGAGATCACTACCCTGCTGGAAAAGGGTGCTTCTTCAGCCCGTACTTCATTGTTCCGAAGAAAACCGGTAGGTTACGGAAAACGCTGGACCTGCGCATGCTGAACCGCTCCCTTCACAGCCTGCCGTTCAAGATGCTCACCACTAAACGCATTTTCGAATGTGTGCGGCCCTAGGATTGGTTTGCAGCGATCAACCAAAAGGATGCTTGCTTCCATGTCTACCTTTCTCCCTCAACATAGACCGTTCCTATGCTTTGCTTTCAAGGGGCCGGCATACCAGTACGCGGTTCTCACTTTCGGACTAGCCCTGTCTCCTCACTTCTTCACAAAGGTTGCAGAGGCGGCCGTTGTTCCCCTCTGGGAACAAGATGTTCGCATCCTGAATCATCTCGACGACTGGCTGATCCCAGCTCACTCTGGAGATCAGGTTAGCGAACACAGGGACCTAGTGGTCTGCCACCTAGCTCGTCTGGGCCTTTAGGTCAACTGGGAAAAGAGCAAACTTTGCCCCATGCAGAGGATCTCTTTTCTCGGTATGGATATCGACTCGGTCACTATGTCCACACAGCTCACGAGTGAGCGTGCGCAGTCACTGCTGACTAGCCTTAGACAGTTCGAGGGCAAGAGTGCGGTTCAACTGAAACTTTTTCAGAGGCTCCTGGGACATATGTCATCAGCAGCCGCGGCAACGCCACTCGGATTGCTTCATATGAGACCGCTTCAGCTTCACGACACTCTCCAAGTACCAGTTACTCCGACCTGCCTTCAGTCCTTCACCCTGTGAATGAACCTCAGTTTTCTACCGGCCGGGGTGCCCCTGGAACGAGCTTCCCGGCATGACAGATGCCTCTTCCACGGGCCGGGGTGCCATGTGCAATGGACGTGCCGTCTCAGGCTCCTGGACAGGACCCCAGCACCTATGGCACGTCAATCGCTGCTATTGCCGCACACCATGACCTTATCGATGGTAAATCCATGGGGAAGAACAACCTGATCGTCCGGTTCCTGAGAGGAGTGAGGAGACTGAAACCTCCTCGCCCTCCTCTCGTTCCCTCTTGGGACCTCTCAGTGGTTCTAACTGCCCTGCAGAGTGCTCCCTTTTAGCCTTTGCAATCAGTGGAGCTTAAGTTCCTGTCAATGAAGACAGCGCTTCTTGTTACATTGGCCTCCATCAAGAGGGTAGGGGACCTGCACACATTCTTCGTTGACGAAGCGTGCCTGGAATTCTTGCCATCCTATAATTCATTACATTTATATAGCGCCCTTCTGGCCACTCAAATCACTTCACATAGAGGAGGGAATCTCCTCAATTACCACCAATGTGTAGCATCCACCTGGATGATGCGACAGCAGCCATATTGCGCCAGAATACCCACCACACACCAGCTCACTGGTGGAGAGGAGACAGAGTGATGAAGCCAATTGGTATATATGGGGATGATTAGGAGGCCATTATGGACAGAGGTCACTGGGCAAATTTTCCCAGTCGGGGTTACACCCCTACTCTTTCGAAAGACATCCTGGGATTTTTCGTGACCACAGAGAGTAAGGGCCTCGGTTTAACATCTCATCCGAAGGACGGTGCACTTTGACAGTATAGTGTCCCCATCACTTTACTGGGGCGTTAGGACCCACACAGACCACAGGGTAAGCGCCCCCTGCTGGCCTTACAAACACCTCTTCCAGAAGCAACCTGATTTTCTCAGAAGATCTCCCATCCAGGTACTAACCAGGGTCAGCCCTGCTTAGCTTCAGTGGGTAACCAGTCTTGGGTATAGGGTGTAATGACTGCTGGCAAACTGCTCTGTCCTATGCAGCTGTCCTACTCTCATGTGATTCTGAGACCCCGGTCTGGATGTGTGCCCAAGGTTCCTACCACTCCTTTCCGAGACCAGGTGGTGAACCTGCAAGTGCTGCCTTTGGAGGAGGCAGACCCAGCCTTGGCACTGCTCTGTCCAGCTCTCCGCACCTATGTAGACAGAACGCAGTGTTTCAGGACCTCAGATCAGCTCTTTGTCTGGAAAGTCTCTGTCCAAGCAAAGGCTATCCCACTGGATAGTGAACGCCATTGCTTTGGCATACCAGGTGTGCTAGGTGCCTCCTGTGTGCATGGTCCCTCCCCTGAGTGACTCCCACATGTATATTTCCCCTGTAAGCCACACTAAGCATGTGTCTTTCCCTCGCCAAGCCATCTTGCCACCCCTGGCGTTGAAGTATTTCACCTGCGGCAGGACACCCCAGTGATTCCCCATATGCATCCCTCTGGGTCTTATATGTATTCCTTAAGTCCCCCCCCTCCTCCTCCTCTGGGTTGGCAATAATTGGATATGCTCTCCAGTGTACCCTGGTATTCCTGTGTTAAGTAGGAGTCCTTTGTCCGTGCCAGTCTCACGACAGGGATCTCAGATTTACGCAGGGCACAAGAAGACAGCTGAGAAGTGGCGTGATTGACTGGTATCCCCATTCGTCGTCATCCAACGGAACTTGGAGTGACAACGAAAGGGAACACCTCGGTTACAAATGTAACCCTTGTTCCCTGAGTAGGGAAAGGAGACATTCCATCTTCTTGCCACTTTCTGCTGTACTGCGGGGATCGTCTGACCTCAGTCTTGGCTCCTCAGCAAAGAAACATGTCTGTATTTCTGCCAGTGTCCTCCTTTTATACTCACGAGCTGAGGCAGAGTTACACTATGCAAAATCCTTAGACCCATGGCATTTCTTTGACATTGGCTTGTTTTATATTGATCGAAGCTGATATGCTTTCTAAGTGAAACCCCATTCGTCGTCACCCGACAGAACATTACATACATAACCGTGATGTTTTCCAAATTTGTTTGTACCCATATATTAAACCTTTACCAGATAGAATTGTGTATGTGTCTAGTATGACACATTATGATGAGCTGCATATATCTTGTGTGCAAGTGTTATGTGTGTTTTGACCCCTATTGTAATTGTCCCTTGTGGAATTAATAAAGTGGTAAATAAAACAAAACACAAACACAACTTGTAAAATGCATACTGTGCACCGTACAGACACATTTATAGAAAGCAAAGTAATACGTCTGAGTAGCAGATTTTTGGGGACTCCAAGATAAAGAGTCCAGTAACAGTGATAACCCTCGATGTGAGGGGGGCAGAGATAGAGGAGGGAGAGCAAGATCAGTAAGCAGGATGTCCCCTGCCTGACTCTGTCAGCACATCTACATGTTCCTGCGTGTGTAGCTGACACCAACACCACTGCTTTCTAGCCCGAATCACTCCAATTAAGAGCTGTCCGACTGTGCTTCCAGACACGTACACCAGTGACACCCAATTGGTCCATGATCTGTCTCCACCTTGGCATAATGAAGGAATTTTAAAAGCAGCCACATGATGACTGCAACCCTAGAAAATAAAGTACACACAAAACTGTAGTGTTGGGACTACTGACTAAAATCTAAAACTAGCTTTTTTATAACTAGCAATGAATATCATATTTCAGAAAGTATAAGTGCTGTTACTGGTGAATCTCACAAAACCTTTCTGCATGGTCATTATCATATTTCACCACAAAATCTAAAGAAAGAAATAAGAAATGACTACTTTACAAAAGGCTGAAAACTATACTTAAGACCCTTTGCTTTTAAGATTGCTTTATTTATTTATTTATTTACAATAATGTATTAATATTGTCACGACAATTAAGCATTGTCCATTGGTTTCAACAAGCTAAAGATCAGTCTGGCACCTTTTCTGAATCCCACACTGGCAAGCACGAAAATAAATTGCACATACACACAAAAATGAAGAAGGGAGCATTAAAATGCAGCCTCCAACGGCAGCTCAATATGTTTTGAAACAAGGCTAAAATTACTTTTTTTTTTCTATGTATTTTTTTTTTTTGATGAAATGTGTTTGTTTTTTATTCACTGTTGCATTAGTGTTAAATACATCATAGTTAAATGAAACATTTATAGTTATTAGTGCACATAAACATGACAGTCAAATAGTAATATGATCTTAACGATACAAATGTATAATAGAGCAGTACATTTGTTGATTTATATTTCAGACAGAGTGGACATTAAAACTAGATATCCAATGCACCAATACAAAGCACATCACACAAACATGACCGCATCAATTCAGCCTATGAGCAGTCCGCCATTTTTTACCAGTATGCAGTAACATTATCTCGTAAGGTCTTTAACCCAGTAACTGAATTCTTGCCTGGCAAACTCAATTGTAGATTTCCCTTCCCAGCCTGCAATGTAATATGTGCATTTTGATTCAATTTGCTCCTCAAATACATAAATATACATATTGTTTATTTGGTTTCCTAGAGGTAAAAAAGTCAATACTTGTAGCTGTGTATCAGAAATTCTAAATGCATCGTGAAACAGCAAAATAGTTCTTTAATCTAATACAAAAAAAGCACATCAGTTGTTAATTCCACATGATTAAATATTTCTAGCATTGACAATGTCTTATTTCCTTTCGTATATCTGTCATTTGTCCTATTTTGGGGGAAATAGGAATATTTTAAATCTACTGAAATTGAATTTCAAAAGGTCAGCGTCTCTTAACAAATTGAGATGAATTTAAAGCACTTTGTATTCATTTCCTTGAACACGAAAAGATACATTTTACAGGTGCAATCAAAGATCTGCCTTTGAGTGTTGCATGAAATACACTCCAGCAACAATGACAATGCTGCCTTGTGTTTCAAAATCAGGTTATCTGAAAAAACATTTGAAAAAAAAAATAAAATAAAAAAAATCAATAATCCTTTAAAACAGGTGTAGAAGTAAATGAGGCAGTCACTTGCAAGGTGTCTTCACAATCAGATTTTGTAAGAAGAATTCAAAGTGCATTTTCTTCTGCAACTCTCTACGAATAGACACTGTTCTTTCTCATACTTTAACCTTAATACATATTTTTTTAATACAGCTCTGTTAAAAACAGGTGCTCATCTTTGGTATACTGTCTGCTGGATACAAACCTCTGTGTGGGAGCGATTCCAGTATCAGAACATGTTTCACCCTGGTTGCCATCCTGGTTCTCTTCCTCTGACACATGGTAGCTATATACTTCATAAAGTGGCCTGTCCAAATCTTAATTGCTGCACAGGATATATATTGTACACAAGAAGAATAAAGTGCATATTACAGATATTCACTTTGTCTTTATTGGCTGATATTTCTTGGAGGATTACATCTAAATACAATTGATATCAGTCATTAAACACAATGCTATACCAGTTGTTCTCAGCCCTGGTCTGCCTAATCGAGCACACCTGATTCAGCTCATCAGCTCATTAGTGAAGACTCCAAGACCTCAGATGGATGACCCCTATCCACAAGTTTCCGAGGGGCGCTACTGTAAAAAATAAAGTGGGTGAAACTTCCGGTGAGGCGGCGGAAGTAGCATTCCCATGGTATTTTGTGTGTTAGTTAGCGAAGAGGCTATCTGTTTTTCTGAGAATTATTTTACTATTTAAAGACGCAAATCTTTATGAGAGATGTCGTTACGGAGCTCAGGGACAACATGTACTGTTCGACTAATCTAATTCAGTGGCTTAAACGTGATTGTTTTGAACATAAGCTGAAAACGAAATCAGAGTGATCCTGCCAGAGCCCGTCTCTGATCCTGCCAACGACTGTAGTTTCCATCACCTCCCAGAAGACGACGAATCTTCCTGTGTACATTTGTTTAAATTCTTAATATTCTATAAACTCTATCAGCATGTGATTGGCTGTTCGCTACTTATGTTACACCTTATGTTACATCCAGTGACTGCTGGATGTCTCGGAATGCAGCCACAGCCTCCTCTGTCCACCGAACTTGGTTGGAACACCTTGATCCAGTCCGATCTGTGAGTGGGGCAGCTCTGGCTGAAAAGTTGGGGATGAATCGGTGATAAAAACCTGCCATCCCCAGGAAAGATCTCAGCTGCTTCCTAGTTTGAGGTAGGGGGCAGGACTCCAGTGCATGTACCTTGTGAACTTGTGGTTTAATCACCCCATTTCCAATAATAAACCCCAGATACTCCGTTTCGGGCTTGGCAAAGACACATTTTGTAGGGTTAATAGTAAGGCCTGCTGATTGGAGGCGCTCCAGCACTTCCCCCAGGTTCTTGAGATGGCCCTCCCAAGTAGCACTGTAAATCACAATGTCATCAAGGTATGCACAGGCATACTCATCACATCCAAACAATACCTGATCCATGAGCCTTTGAAATGTTGCAGGGGCCCCATGCAATCCAAATGGCAACACTGTAAACTGGTAGAGTCCCCATGGAGTCCGAAAAGCCGTTAACTCCCTGGATTTCTCAGCCAGAGGCACTTGCCAGTAGCCAGGTGGTCAGGTATCTTGCTTTCCCCAGGCGCTCAATCATGTCATCAATACGTGGCGTTGGATAGCAATCAAACTTTGACACTGAGTTCAGGTATCGGAAGTCAATACAAAATCGTATTGTAGCATCCTTTTTAGGAACCAACACCACTGGATTACACCACTCACTTTTTGAGCGCTCAATGATCCCCAGAGACAGCATCAGGTCCACTTCTTTTTTCAGGGACACCACGAGGCGCTCTGGGATCCTGTAACTCATGCGTTTAACTGGAGCCTCTTCTTTTAACACAATATCGTGCTCCACCATATTTGTGCGACCTGGGTACTCTTGAAATATTTGAGAATTACATAAAGCTTTCACCTGATTTTGTTGATCAGGCGACAGATGGCCCAAGTCGGGTTCCGTGGGGACTGGTGAGGGCAGATATTGATCATCTACCACCTCTTCCTCCTCCACAGCTCTGATCAGCAATACCTCTGCCTCCCTCTCAGATCTTTCAGCCCACTCCTTTAAGAGGTTCACATGGAGCACCCTGCTTGAACGTGATCGGCCCGCAATGGCAACTCTATAAGTGGTGGGTCCAAGTTGTTTCTCCACCTCAAATGGTCCTTGCCATTTTGCCAGCAGTTTGCTGTCATTGGTAGGCAGCATGACTAGGACCTTCTGACCTGGAGCAAAGGTCCTCTGCCGTGCCGACTTATCATACCAAACTTTCTGGTACCGCTGGGCCTCAGCCATATGCTGCTGGGCAAGTTCTGCCATCTTTTGTAGTCTGTCTCTCATCTGAACAACATAGGAGATGATGTTAACACCCCCCTCCCTCTGCTGGTCCCCTTCCCAGGTCTCCCTAAGCAAGGTCAGTGGTCCCCTCACTTCATGACCATACAACAGTTCAAATGGGGAAAACCCAGTAGAGGCCTGGGGTACTTCCCGCTATGCAAAAAGGAGGTAGGGTAGCCATTGATCCCAATCAGAACCAGTGTCATTGACAAACTTACGGAGCATCTGCTTGAGGGTCTGATTGAACCGCTCTGTCAGCCCATCTGTCTGCGGGTGGTAGGGAGTTGTTCGCACTCTCTTGATGCCAAGCAGTTGGTAAACCTGTTTCAGAAGCGTGGACATAAAGTTAGTGCCTTGGTCGGTTAGAATCTCACTAGGGAAACCAACTCTAGAGAAAAATTGTACCAAGGAGAAAGCCACCGTCTTTGCTTTGACAGATTTCAGGGGAAACACTTCTGGGTATCTAGTAGAATAATCTGTGATCACCAACATGTAGCGGTTTCCAGCTTTGCTTTTTTCAACTGGACCAACAATATCCATACCAAGACGCTCAAAGGGAGTACTAACAGTGGGGAGGGGCTGGAGGGGAGCTCTACCCGGTCCTTTACCTGAAGTCTTCTGGCACTGAGGGCAAGTCCTACAAAACTGGGCAACATCTGCCCGCAAACCAGGCCAGTGAAAGTACCGTTTGATGCGAGCCAGGGTCTTGTGCTTCCCTAGGTGGCCAGCCCAGGAACAGAGTGGCCCAAGGAAAGTACTGTATCTCGGGCCACCTTTGGAACCACTAGCTGCTTAGTTGGTCCATGTTGATGATAAAGAATACCATTCTGCATGAAATACACCTCCCCGGAACCGTACTCAAACTCATTCCCCACCTCTCGTTCTTTAGCGCTGCACAATAAAGTCTCTAAGCTGGGGTCATCTTGTTGTATCTGCACAATGTCTGATGGTATCTTAAAACCTAGGGGCAAGTCTGGAGCTACTGCCACTGGATATTTTATGACTGTATGCTGAAACCTGTCCTGCCTCCTTTGCCTACGTGACTTCCGTGGTTTCTCTGGTTGAGTGTCCAGGTCTGCGTCATAAAAAGGCAGGGCACTAAGGGTAACAGAGGGCTCCTCCACCAACTTGGCTTGGGCTCTGGTTACAGCAACATTGCAACTTTGAGGTTGGTTCAACAAATCAAACAAGACTGGCAGGTCACTACCCAGCACTACTGGAAAAGGTAGGTTATCAGCAACTCCAATTTTTAACAGGTAGGGTTGTCCTTGCACTTCAATGTAAACATCAGCCGTGGGGTAAGATATCTTATCACCATGCACACAGCAGACTGGAATAGTTTCACGGGTGCAGACAACATTAGATGGTACATACTGTCTATGCACCAGGGTCTGATCACTGCCAGAGTCGATTAGGGCTTCAATGCTTTACCATTAACTCTGACAGTTATCATCTTCATGGACTGATGGCTACAATATTTTATGGTCATTTTTCCATGGCACAACACACATCTGTGTGAGCTTAGCAGGGTTCTTTGGGCACATTGGTTTTGTGTGTCCCTCTTGGCCGCACAGGTAGCAAATAGGTAATTTACTAGATCTTTGTGTATTTGATGGCTGGTTCTCCCACACGGGAGCCTTACCCACACCTGGTGTTGCCCTCTGAGGGTATGGAGAGGATGTAAGCCTGCGGGTGTCTTTTGTAGCCTTCCAGGAGGAGTAGCTCCACGGCTGTCCTTTTTTTCTTGCAGCCACAAACACATCAGCCAGTGAAGCAGCCTCTGCAGCTGTTGAGGGATTATGTTCCCTGATCCATACCTGCAGCTCAGGGGATAACATCCACAAATACTGCTCCAAGATTATAACTTCACCAACAGCTTTAACCGTTTTACCTTTTGGTTGGATCCACTTCTCATAATTCTCCTTCAGCCTTACATACAGCTCCTTAGGGCTTTCACCAGGGTCAATATCTGCTGAGCGGAATCTCTGCCTATAGGTCTCTGGGTTAATGTCATATTTCTTTAGAATGGCATCTTTAACACTGTCATAATCATGAGCATCCTCTAAGTCCATATTCACATAGGCCCCTCTAGCCTTACCAGTAAGCAATGGAATAAGGCGGAAAACCCAGTCAGACCTAGGCCACCGATATGCTGCTGCAATCCTCTCAAAGGTTACAAGAAAGTGTTCAATATCATCATGCTCTGTTAATTTCTCTAATCTGGGCTCTGGTGGGAACCGAAACTGACCCAATGAGGCCGTGGCTGGAACACCCTCTGGTGCGAGGTCTGTTTGGACTTGGGGAGCAGGTTCATCTGAGTCCAGAGCTGTTGGTGTGTTCTCTGGAAGTGGGGAAGTGCGGGCTTGCACCTCAAGCTGCAGCAGTTGGAACTGATGCTGAAGTGCCCGAAACCGCTGCTCCTGTCGTGCAGACTCCTCCCTCAGTCTAGCGTCACGGGCCTCTTGCTGGCCCATGTGGGCACGAAGAATGCTAGCAAAGTCCGCCATCGTTGGATCTCTGCTTTCTTCACCCTCAGTGCCTGTGACTCCTCCTGAAGTTCCAGTGTCAGTGCCATCTGCTTGCTCTTCTTGTCCAGTCTGTTGTTCCCGGGACTCCCCACGATTTCCTCTTCCTCTCCGTCCTCCAGACTGCATGACTCACAAGGAATGGAGGAATTGAAAAAAAAAAAATTCTCCTCTTAAAAAAAATTACTCCTCAACTGGCTGGTCCCACCGCTGCCACCATGTGTGAGGGACCAAGCTGGCAGACATGAGGAGAGACAAAAAATGTATATTTTCAAAAATATAAGATTTTATTTCCAAACAAAAAAAATAACTATTTCACAAAAAAAGAAGTTCTGGGCCCATAAAAGAGGTCAACTAAACAGAACTTAGCTCAGGTAACAGAGGTTGAACAGAACAAAACCGACCTAACTAAACTGAGACATGGGGAAACTTATATAGTGGCTGATTAGGCCATTCTGACACAAAAGGGGTAGAGAAACACATAATATATAAACAAACCAGAGAAATTACAACACATGTCAAACCAATGCTATTGTATATGAACTAAGGACAAAGCAATCAAATAAATCATAACCAAAATGTAAATAGCAAAGAAAAAGAACAAAACTCAAAATGTAACACTCTGCCACCCCCATGAAATGGGCATACATGGTGCAGTCCAATTAGCCATTCCCCTACTTAAACAGCTGAGAGTCAGTTGCAAATCCTTTGGCCTGTCATCCAGCCGGAGACCCCCAACAGCAACTCCCCAGAAACTGGTAACTCAAAAGAAAAGGTATTAACTTCACAGAAAGTAACTTAAAGATAATAGACCT
This sequence comes from Pimephales promelas, assembly GCF_016745375.1. The sequence continues at coordinate 6,655,558 of NW_024121455.1, forward strand.
GAAATTAGCTGAATTAACCAAATTAACTAAATGTGTGCCAAACAGAAAACCAAGTCAAATAACTAATAAAACTGTTTTTAAAACTAAAATAGGTGTATGTGTCCAGTTATTTATTTTGTATGTAATGTGCTCAAACAAATAAAAGTTACCACCGTGAGTTGAAGTTTCCATGTGTGGCTGCTAGTGCGGCCATCACAGACACAGATCGGGGACAACACTCAGGTGGTGGGTGAAGCAGGGACGAGATGGCGATCCGGTGGTGAAGACAGGTGATGACGTGCTCGAGTGAAACCCAGGGAAGTGGAACATCCAGAAGACACGAGGAACTGATGAAATCCAGGAAACACGAAGAACTGACGAAATCCAGAAGAGTCACAGACGAGGCACGAGCACAGGAACACACCGAAAAACAACCACAACGATCTGACAACAAGAGGGAGAAAATGCTGGGTATATATAGGGACTGAAATGAATGGGAGCTGGTGACACTAATCAACACAACGAGTAACCACACCCACACAATTACACTCACACAGACACATCAGCCTGAGACAGCCGATTCATGAACCGTGACAGGGAGAGCGTGGCACAACCTACATTTTTTTTAATCTTACTAGTTTGTGTAAATTCAGAGTATCCACAAACAAATCAATTCACATTCTCATCCCAAGGCAATATCTAACTAACACTTTTGATCATGCTTCAACATCCGACGCTTTAGGCACCCTTTAGCGTCAGTCAGATGACACTATCCTTGGGCATCATTTAACTGACGCTTTACCTTTAGCGTCAGTTAGATGATGCGGGTAGGTTTAGGTCTGGGGTTGGGTTAGGGTTAGACCACTGGGAAAGCGTCATCCAACTGACGCTAAAGGGTGCCTAAAGCATCAATTAGATGACGCATGGTCAAAAGCGTCACATGTCTAGGGCCCCGTTTACACGATGAGAAAACGCAGATATTTCTCCGCGTTTTGCCCTCTCATTTACACGAAAACGACGTTTTTATCACAGAAAACAATTATTTCTAAAAACTCCGGGCAAAGTGGAGATTTCTGAAAATGCCGGTTATGTGTTGCCGTGTAAACTGGGAGAAACGGCGTTTTAGGTTCTCTCTTGTCGATTCCAGGATTCTGATTGGCTTGCATGGCTTTATCCTTAACCCCTACACTGCCGCCAATAGGTTTGGCATAGTTATGATGGTGCTCGACGGCGTATTTATGTGGTTGTGTGAACGATGTTATTTTTGAAAACGGAGAGGGGGAAAATATTCGTTTTGCTAAATACCCGGCTTCGTGTAAACGTGGCCTAGTACAATTATGTGGTTTTATCTGAATTAATCATGAATTACAGAAGGGATACGGTTAATAAAGCATTTATTAACACACTGACTAACTATTACATATGTTTATGTAATAAGATGTATAAATGTGCATTTGGATAGTTTATTAATCGTTTACTTAGACTTTTATTTTATGAACTACCAACAAATCCTAAATAACTGGTTTAGTTTTGGTTAAATGGTGGCGCTGGGATCTTTGTGCCGGTGTCCTGGTCCTGGGGACCACAGCTCTGCACATTTTATCCAAAAGTTTCCTACGCCCCATGAGGCCTTGCGTCAAAAGTGGGCGCGACTTGTGGTTCGAAGTAAACAAAGCGCGACTTGACATGCTTGACACTCGTTCATTCAACAGTTGACAGTCATTCAAGTTATAGCGATCCAAACTAGCTAACCATGTGGGAACACAACCTCAACGAAATTCAAAAGGGTGAAATAACAGTACCTTTACCCTCTGCAGTAGTTGATTGGGAGTATTATAACAACATTATTAATAATCAATACTCATCAAGGCATGGTGACAGACAGTTGTGCAAGCTGACAAACAATTAAAATAAAAAATACACACGTAGTCATTGTGCTTTGGAGTTTATTCAAAATTATAAATGAATGTGCTACTTGAATACATTAACTGGCACATTTGGTATTCTGTCAACACAGGCTTTGATCCTGAGTTTAGGTGTAACATCAGTAGCGAACAATCACATGCTGATAGAGTTAGAATATTATATGATATATAAAATATTAAGAATTTAAACAAATGTACACGGGAAGATTCGTAGTCTTTTGGGAGGTGATGGAAACTACAGTCGTTGGCAGGATCAGAGACGGGCTCTGGCAGGATCACTCTGATTTCGTTTTCAGCTTATGTTTAAAACAATTACGTTTAAGCCACTGAATTAGTTTACTCCGGTTATACATTCAACCGCGAACAGCACATGTTGTCCCTGAGCTCCGTAACGACATCTCTCATAAAGATGTGCGTCTTTTAAATGGTAAAATAATTCTCAGAATAACAGATAGCCTCTTCGCTAACTAACAGACAAAATACCATTGGAATGCTACTTCCGCCGCCTCACCGGGCGGAAGTTTTTTTTTTTTTTTCTCTCTTCTCACAGACCGGCACATGAAACACGTAGATCAGTGGTCCATTGGTTATTTTCTTGATTGACACTGGGCTGGTCCAAAAACATCTTTTAACACCTCCCCATTTGAGCTCTGAGTGAGTGAGCAGTGTCAGTGTGTATCTGTCAAAATAGTCAGAGCGATGGAGAAGAAATGCAAGGAATGTGCGGATGAAAAAAAAGAAACTTCAAAGGCCCTTCAAGTAATGATGAGGATAGTGAGGAGGATAAAGAGAGAGATGAGTCAGTGCAGAGAACTGTGGTAAGTAACACAGTCTCATCCCAAATCGTCATATAACTGACGTTTTGGGACGTATTTTGACCATACGTCAATATCCGCCTTTTTAGGGCCCCCTTAAACGTCGGTAGATGGCGATCCCGGGCCGTCATACAACTGACGCTTTACCTTTAACGTCAGTTAGGTGACGGGTTAGGTTTAGGGTTAAGTTTAGGTATGGGGTAGAGTTAGGATCCCATAACCTCATCTACCGACGTTTAAGGGGGCCCTAAAAAGGCGAATATTGACGTATGGTCAAAAGACGTCCCAAAACGTCAGTTATATGACGATTTGGGATGAGACCGGGTTGTGGTAAGCAGAGCTATGCTACTTTCAGAACAGGCTATGTAGGAACCCACTATATATGCATTATTTCCACATATGCGTGTTGGATGATAACCCATTTTATCAGAACTGTAATGAGATGGGTTTGTAAACCATGCTTTTTGCCAAAATAAAAGATCAATGCCGTTTCTGTCAAAATAAAATATCATGTACAATTGTAACAATGAAATCAGTGTGAAACTAATTATGAAAGTGGCTTTTATTTTTCAGTGCATTTGTTTTACAAAATCTCTCTGCCATGAGATTAATATTATAGCTAGTATGAATGTAATGTAATGTAGTGTAATGTAGACAGACACTATATCATAACTAAAAGAGTTTTCTTTGTTCAATTTGCACACTGAATATGAGTTGGAGCTCATATTCAATTTTGAACTCTCAAAGTGCACCAGATTGATGAATTTAACATTAAAAAGCACAAACTTTTCTTATGAGGGAGCATGCCCCGAATCTCCCTAGAGGGACAGAGGTGCACTCACCACAGATTTCACAAAATACTGTTGGAAAAATTGGCATTGCTATCCCAATGCAGCTTACAGCTTGTTTTAGGGTTACTGTAAAGCATGGTTCAACTTAGTAGTCATTTTGGTAACACTTTAAAATAACTGCACATTATTAACTATTTGTTAAGCAACAGTAACAGTTAATTCATCATTTACGAAGCATTAATAGACATTAATAATCAGTTTATAAATACAGCTATTTCCATCTATAATGCATTCAATTAATAATTTCTAAATTAAGTATAGCATTATTTACAAACAAGTTATTTAAGAGTTGTCAGTCATTTATAAGATCACTTAGAAAGTGTAAATAGATGTAGTAAATACGGGTAGTTATAAAGCATTTAGTAGTGGTCAGTTAACTATGTTTGTGAGCTCAGCTAACGTGAGGACTATTCATGCCTTATAAAGCATTTATAAAGGAGATTTAAAGTCGCATCAATCTTCTAAACAGTAAAATGTTACAAACACAACACAGTAATGCAGAACATAGAAATATTTAACAGCCTTTAAAAATGCTTTAAAAGGCATGAATAGTCCTCACTTTAGATGAGCTCACAAACAGTTAACTGACCACTACTAAATGCTTTATAACTACTCAAATTAACCGTGAATTTCATAAATACATGTTAATAAAGCATTTATTAACACACTAAGTAACCATCACTATATGTCTGAATAATATGATGTATGAATGTACATTTAAATAGTTTATTTATCATTTACTTGCAAGTTCTGAGTAATCTTATCAACCACTGAAAACTCTTAATTAACTGGTTAATAAAAAATGCAATTCTTCATTTAGAAATGATAAATTGATCATTAATAAAGGATGAAAATGCAATTATTAAACAAATTATATGCTTTTAAATCAAGAAGAAAGCATTTATAGCTGCATTTAAACTGCTTATTAATGTCTATTAATGCTTTATGAATGATTAATTAACTGTTTACTCGTGCTTAACAAATGATTATTAGTGTGAAGTTATTATAAAGTGTTACCGTTATTTCATCTGTTAACTTATTCCTATTCACTTACACATACTCAAGGGCGAGCAAAGTTTGGTTGTGTTTATGTAGTGGGCCAGTTTGGGCCAAAAAGCCTGGGCCGATTTTTTTGTTCCAGTCCAGCCCTGCATTATATGCTTATAAATCAAGTATAAAACATTTATAGCTGTATTTATAAACTGCTTATTAATTTCTATTAGTGTCTAGGGACAATGTTTTATACATTATGAATTAACTATGAACTAAATTATTTATAGCATGCAGTTATTAAGTGTTACCGTCTGTTACCGTCAGTGCTACTGTTGACATTGCAAAACACACACTCTAAAAAACAAGAGTGTGTGTATGTTTGTGTGTGTGTGTGTGTGTGTGAGAGAGAGAGAGAGAGAGAGAGAGAGAGAGAGAGAGAGAGAGAGAGAGAGAGAGAGAGAGAGAGAGAGAGAGAGTGTTCTAAGCATCTTCAGAGGCTGTTGGACTGATTGCAAAGTGACTTTATAGGGAAGCAATTTGATTGGTCATTCTATTTTTTTTCCAATATGAGGAACAGAAGATCCAAAAGCCTATAGACAGCAGATACATCAAAATTATCTTGAACGAGTGGACATTACAGAGTGTCAGAGAAGACAGATTCCTGATAGAGAAGAAATTACAATGTAGCATCTTCGGCTGTGAGAGAAAAATGGATCTCAAGGAGTGGAGAGAGAGAAGCCCTAGTAAGCTTCCTGTGTACTGTGGAAACCTCAGAATGTGATGGATTGGGAACACTCTACATAGTCAGCAACTCCACTTGATTCACAGTTGATTCTAAATTAATTTTAGCATGCTGCTAAGCTAACAATAATGTAGCGAAGATTACAAACATGTAGAATATTAGGTAAATTTGAAATATTGGGTAAATTTGTATTTTTTTTTAAATGTTTTATCAATACTTCTAATATTTTTTTATTTTTTATAATTCATTTAAACAGTTCTCTCAACTTTTCTGCCAGCTTAAATGACTTTCACTTCTGTTGTAAAGCATTTTGAGACTATCTCCAGATAGATACCATGGCGACTTATATTTTGGCCAAAACAAGGTTCATAATGCAGAATAATTTTGCCTTTTGAATCAGCCTTTGCATCTGCATCAATCTTCAGCTCACTAGATTTTAGAGTTTATAAGCTTATGTGTTGTGTGTGTGTGTGTGTGTGTGTGTGTGTTTGTTCTTGTGCAGTATTTTACATCACATCTCTTTTGGGGGCACCAATGCGATTGACAAATCACCATGGTGTGGTGTGTCACACTTTTGTAACATGTCTGTCATTCTGCTTTAACACACACGCTCCAACACCTCCTGATGTGAGAGAGAGAGAGAGAGACAGAAAAAAAAGATGAACATGAGAGACAAAAAGAGAAGCATGGCCTTTAAAAAAAGGGGGAGAACAGCACTTCCTGTCTCAGATGGAAAAACCATATAATTTGCAATAATGGTCCAACAATAGCAGAGTTTCTCTGCGGAGAAATTATAGTGAAAAGTGCTGCCGAGATTTCCACACTGGCAGAAACAGATCCACAGTAGACAGAAGTCTTGTTTACTTGGTAAAATAGCATCAATTAGGCGAAGATGGTGGAATTAGCATATGCTTTTAATGGACTGGCCTTTGCCGAAGGTTCTCGGGAGCCACGGCTGTGAGGAGAGGGACATGTTCTGGAAAAAGCAGGAAAAGGTCATGTGTCTGCAGTGTTCAGGTGATCGTATTTTCTTCTAAACACTTGTGCATTTTCTCCCAGATTCACAGTGAAATATCTCACAATAGAAATTATTCATGAGAGAATGGCTTTTTTCCCTCTAATTATTCACATTTAGATTTATTTTTTTTGTCCAGTACATTCCTTGTGTAGAACGAAAGGTATAGCAGACAATTCACCTTTGGCTAAGCCCCGCCGCCCTTAGTTACTGTTGCTACATCCGTCACACTTCATCTGCGCTCTGCATGGCTTATGCTGTAACAGCTCTTCCTTCCTGCTGAAATGTTATCAAACTTTTATAAAGGAGCAAATAAAGTGTCCGATAGAAGTAGGCAAAAGGGGCTGCAATATGCGTTAAAAGGCTATATTCAAGACATACAGGTGAAACGCAAGAAACAAAAAGGCATCCAAATAGAGGCAAAAGCATAACGTTACCGGTCACAGTCAAAAAATGAACCACCGCATTTCCTACTAATGGAGAAGGAGGCTGGGACTAACAATATCAGGGAGCAACACTGTTCATGCAAAGCTGGGTAGGTCTCTATTCACTTCTATAATCGTTATTACAAAGCAAACGGACTACACGAATACTGTATAACGTTGTATTTATTAGCAGCGTCAGCTAGCGTATCAACAACCGGTATGAGAACCGAAATCATAACCTAAAACATTCTAAAATGGTCTAACTAGTATAACTTCACACTCACAGTAAGGTTAGAAGTAAAAAAAAAGATGTGCTTGTTGATCTTTGCGGGGTTTAGCTGACTGAGGACGTCCATACAGTTTAACCCAAACACGCAGCCCATTCTCACCCCCAAGGCGTCACCTAACTGACTAACTTCAATATCTGACGCTTTAGGCGCCCTTTAGCGTCAGTTAGATGACGCCCTAGGATCGCGTGTAACCCTACCCCCACCCCAGACCTAAACCTAACCGCTTCATCTACCTGACTCTTTCCTTTAGCATCAGTTAGATGACGTCGTAGGATTGCATCATGTAAGTGACGCTAAAGGGCGCCTAAAACGTCAAATATTGAAGCATGGTCAAAGGTGATGCCAGCACGACACTTGTCACTGTCAGGATTTTACTTCGGTTTTGGGAAGGGAAAAACGGACACCCCCCTCCAACCTCTCTGGGAAGTGATTGGTCAATCTACATTCTAGGGCGTGGCTTAGACAAAGGTGAATTCTTTCATGATCTGTCATATGTTTGTCAAACTTGGGTTTTACAAAACAAAAAATCATAATAGAAATCTATTATTCAAATTATTTTTGCATGTTTTTTTTTTCTAATTACTGATTACAGTAATTATATCTTTTTTACCTCTTGTAACCACAGCCAAAAAGCACCCACGCCCTCAGATCACTTGGACGTGGCTGTGATTACAAGAGGTAAAAACGATATATATATAAACTGTTCGTTTTCTCACACAAATTTTTGTTGTGTTAGGCCATCAATGTGTACTTACATTTACGAGTCATTAAATCATGTTTAATTTGGACTTCTCTGTGCATGCTCTTAGACCTCCATTATATGACTGATAGAAAGGAATGGTTTGACCTAAAATATCAAAATTGAAAATACTGTGGAAACAAAGACACCGACATCTCTGTGGAGTTTGGAATCGTTTGCAAAATAAAGTGCTTCAATTAAACCTAACTTTTAAATGTTACCTTTGTGGTGTATGTGTATTTTCAACTCAGTCTCACTGGAAAACCCAAGTTTGTATGAGGTGGTGATTTTGTATGAATTTGTACAATTTGATTCATACAAAAACGCACGATTTTCAAAGGAATCTCATTCTGAAGCACCATACCGAAACCCACCATCACTAGGGTTTAAACTGATAGTACTAAAACAGACAAATGATATTTCATATGAATTAGCCACCAATTCAGGAAAATGTAAAATCACTATGAATTTCTATGAGATTGTGTTGGTATTTTTCATGATGCTCAGACAAGTCAGGGAACTCAAGTCACTAGTCTAAAAAAATGATGTGTTGGCTGTAAATAAAGGAAGGTTTGCAGCTATTTGAGTTGTAGCCCTGGACCCGGATATACTGTATATTTTTAGTTCAAATCCACAGCTATCATAGCACATGCTTACATAGTAACGTATTTAGCATTCATGAACAAGTAAGATTCAACTGGCATTAGCACGGTCATTGCTTAAAGAGTCAGTGTTACCTTCAAATAGTCTATACTGTTCTTATAAGCATCTTAAAAGGTGTTCATTAAAAGCACGTGTTCTGATCCATCAACGACGAGCGCCAGTCTTTGTGCTTTCAGAAAGTTTTGACAGCGAAAACCACTGTAAGACTCGTAAAGGAGGAAATTAGCAGTCAAATTAGTGTTGTGGTCAATATTCCTCAGAACAAGAGAGAGCTAATCAATCAAAACAGTTCACCAATTCATTTTAATAATTCATCAGTTACCACCCACTAGCATGCTCTCTGATTCCCTGAAAAAACGCTATTTCATCATTAAACATGGAATAATTGTGTCTGTTCGGATAAGCGGAAAGAATTCATCGGCTCTCTCTCTCTCTCTTCAATGCCTCTCATTCGTCTGCAACCTCTCAAATCGACTGGTCTTGCACAGTTGCAGCCGAACAAGAAAGAGAATTGTTGGTGTCAAGCCGCAGTTTACAAATATGACATCTCCTCTGGTACGGCCGCAGATATGAAATATTGATTTATACGCAGTAAAAGGTCTTATAAAAATGATCACATACACATGAGGGATTAATGCCTGAAAGATCAATAGAAATTTCATTCCTGACGCTGGACTGTCACCTACGGTGAAATGCTAAAATAAAGAAATCAATATTATCTATGAAATGTCAAATTTATTATAATTATGTGGATGAAAGCTGGCCAAGTGGCTCCCGAGAGGCCAGGAGGGATAGGTTACCCTGTTCAGGCTCCCCTTGCGGTTCACACGCTCCGCCTGCCAATTTGAGCGCAATATCGGAGTAGAGGGCTGCCGGCTGCTCTCAGAGGCCAAATTCCTGCAGGAATATTTAACTGCATGTTTGGAAAGCCATGCTCTGGGTTGTGCGGGTTGTAACAGCTGCTGACGTGGAGTGACAGTTCTCTCCTTTCCCGATTGAGACCTGCCTGCTCTCCTGCTGTCTGTCTCGCGAAGATGATGTCACGCGGGACAAAAGACGAGAACGGCGTGTCACGAGATGTCAGTGCTGAAGACATATTCCCTTTTAACACTTATTGATTCCACCACCTCTTTGTCCTCTTAATACAGGATTGACTGAAATCCTGTTTATTAACAGGACTTCACTTTATTTTCATATTCAGATTCCAGATCGCAAAACCAATAGCATTTTGAGACCTGTTATCATATCAGAGCATATTTTGTATGTAGACATCTGGGAGGAATATAAGCTCAGCTTTTTATGCTGTTTACACTCTCTCAGTGATGTGTTCTGATCCTAAGAGGAGCATAGCTGTCCAAAAACTTGATATATTATTATATGAAGTATTGTAGGAAGATCAAGGAAGCCAATGCCTTATTTTGTAACACTTTAGAATACTGTTTCTTCATTAATGAATGAATTAATGAACTAAACAGGAACAAATTAATGCACTATCAACATTCAAGTAACTACTATAGAAACTCTGATTAACAAATTAGTAAGTAGCACTCAGTTGAATGTAGTTCACTATTAGATAATGAGTAACTATTTTTAAAAAAAAAATTTTCATACCTCATCTCCCGAACTACTATATACATGGCTCATAATTAACAACATGAATAATGCATAATTTATGATAAAAGGTAACGGTAACCCACCCAAGTGATATCATCCTTCTAAACCCACTCGTCCTTCTAAAGGAACTTCTAATTATTTGGATCGTTATTCTAAATAACAAAAAAACAAAACAAAAAAAACACGATAACTACTGTACCTAATATTGACTGAAGTCATTATAAGCTTTTGAAATCTTTGTAAGATTTTGAATAGTAATTCCATCATATGGATTTGGCAACACTTTTGTCATTACTAGTGGGTTACCTTTATCTTCACTTCAAAATACTTATCCAAATAGTAGTAGTATATTAGTAGTACCTTTAGAAGGATGTAATAACACTTTCATTACTTCATTACTGTTCAAAACCTTACAAAAAAAATAAAATAAAAACTCTGAAACTCTGACAAAAAAAAAAAAACTGATTTAAACTTGCTTTATAAATCAAGATTTTCGCTTTAGAAAACTGATCCAATTTGTCAGTTGTTACTTTTGAAGGATGTAGTAACACTTGATTCATTACTAATGGGTTACCATTATACATTATGCATTGTTAATATTAATTAGGAACCTGAATATAGTAGTCCTTAGAAGTATGGTATGAAAAATAGTAGTTACTGATTAGCTAATGAACTACTACATTCGACTGAGTGCTATTAATTAGTATTTTTTTTATTCAGAATTTCATGTTAGTTAATAGTAGAATGTTAATGCATTGCTCATTTGTTCCTGCATATTTATTCATCAATGAAGGAACAGTATTCTAAAGTGGTACCATATATTTGTCACAGTCCTTCGTCTGCACCAGTCTGTCTCGTCATCTGCACTACACTTCCCCGGATCCTTTTGTTTCTACTCCCGGACTCACTCCCCAATCAGTCACCTGTTCCTCGTCCTGTCATCATCATTCTCACCTGTTTGCACCTCGTTTAGTTTGATTCCCCTGTGTATTTAGTTCTCTCTCCTCCAGTCTGTCTTTGTCCGATCGGTCAATGTGTAATGTTACCCGGTGTACCCCGTCTTCCTGCCTGTATTTATGGAATAAACCCTGTTCTCCCTGATACTCCGGTCTCCTTGTTCCTCTGCCTGCTCCACACCCGTGACAGATTGACCGACCCAACAGCAACATGAACGCAGTGAGTTTTCCGGGGAGTCTCTACCCGATTCGGCGGCCCCGCTTGATTCTGGTCCCCCGAAAGCCTGCGCTCACCGTCAGCCCTGCAAAGCTTGAGCTCTCCCCTCCGCTGGTTCCGTCCAGCCTCGCCGTGCCCAAGCTCTCTTCTCCGCTGGTTCCATCCAGCCTCGCCGAGCCCGAGCTCTCCTCTCTGCTGGTTCCGTCCAGCCTCGCCGAGCCCGAGCTCTCCTCTCTGCTGGTTCCGTCCAGCCTCGCCGTGCCCGAGCTCTCCTCTCCGCTGGTTCCGTCCAGCCTCGCCGTGCCCGAGCTCTCTTCTCCGCTGGTTCCGTCCAGCCTCGCCGTGCCCGAGCTCTCTTCTCCGCTGGTTCCGTCCAGTCTCGCCGTGCCCGAGCTCTCCTCTCCGCTGGTTCCGTCCAGCCTCGCCGAGCCCGAGCTCTACTCTCCGCTGGTTCCGTCCAGCCCCGCCGAGCCCAAGCTCTCCTCTTCGCTGGTTCCGTCCAGCCCGCACCAGAGATCGTCCAGACTGTCCAGCCAAGGACCGTCCAGACCGTCCAGCCAGAGACCGTCCAGACCGTCCAGCCAGAGACCGTCCAGACCGTCCAGCCAGAGACCGTCCAGACAGTCCAGCCAGTGACCACCCAGACCGTCCAGCCAGAGACCGTCCAGACCGTCCAGCCAGTGACCGCCCAGACCTTCCAGCCAGTGACCGTCCAGACCGTCCAGCCAGAGACCGTCCAGACCGCCCAGCCAGAGACCAGGATCCCACCTAGCCTCCCTCTCCCACCTCCTCCCGTCATGCATCCGTCAGCCCCTCCGTCTGCCAGCTCCCCTGACCCAGCCTGGTCGTTGGATCCCCGGCCTTCACCTCACACCTCCTCCATCTGGACACTTCCTCGGCCCCCTGTCCCATCTGCTCCCCCTTGGCTCTTACCTCCCTCAGCTCCTCCATGGCCCCTCAGTCCACCAGCTCGGCCAGGCTCCTTCTGTCCTCCGGATTCCCTTCACTCCCTCGTCATCCTCCCCTCACCTATGGACTTCCTTCCTCTGGCTCCGCCCCGTTATGTCACCCCTCCGGTTCAGTTGGACTCCTCACTCCCTCCAGTCATCCGTCAGCCCTCACTCCCTCTGCCCTCACCGTGTCCCTCTGTACCCCTGTCATCACTTCAGTCACCAGAGCCTGCGGTGTCCCCATGGTCCCTCGGTCCCTCCTCAGCACCCAATGTCGTCTGTCCCTCAGCTTCACCCTGGTCTCCTCTCCCATCTGCTCCGCCCCTGTCAGTCGGCCCCCTGGTGTCGTCAGCCGCAGTTCCATCGGCTCCACCAGGGGTCCACCCTCCATCTGCTCCGCCCTGGGGACGCCCTCAGCCTGCTCCGCCCTGGGGACCCCCTCATTCTGCTCCGCCCTGGCCACGCCCTCAGCCTGCTCCGCCCTGGCCACGCCCTCAGCCTGCTCCGCCCTGGCCTCGCCCTCAGGCTGCTCCGCCATGGCCTCGCCCTCATCCTGCTCCGCCCTGGGGGGGGCTTCCTCCTCCTTACCACGCCCTCCACAGCCTCCAGGGCGCCCACCCCCCCTCCCCATTGATGTTACGGTGTGAGGCCACGCCTACCGGGAGGGGGGAGTGATGTCACAGTCCTTCGTCTGCACCAGTCTGTCTCGTCATCTGCACTACACTTCCCCGGATCCTTTTGTTTCTACTCCCGGACTCACTCCCCAATCAGCCACCTGTTCCTCGTCCTGTCATCATCATTCTCACCTGTTTGCACCTCGTTTAGTTTGATTGCCCTGTGTATTTAGTTCTCTCTCCTCCAGTCTTTGTCGGTCTATGTGTAATGTTACCCGGTGTACCCCGTCTTCCTGCCTGTATTTATGGAATAAACCCTGTTCTCCCCGATACTCCGGTCTCCTTGTTCCTCTGCCTGCTCCACACCCGTGACAATATTGTGTTATACACTTATACGATTGTAAAAGTCTAAGCATTCTAATCAATCAAATCTCATCATTTTAAGCACACACACACACACACACACACACACACACACACACACATATATATATATATATATATATATATATATATGAAGAGTTCAGATGCAAAAGCCTCTAAGTGTCATTTGAAATTTTCTTCTAGAAGGATCATTTTTATCAAGCTTATATATTCAAGTTCAGTAATTTCACTTAAATTACATTGCAATTTAAGTAAAATTACTGAACTTAAATATACAAGCTTGATAAAAATGATCATTCTAGAAGAAAATTTCAAATGGCACTTAGAGGCTTTTGAATCTGAACTCTTCATATATATATTCGTGAAGCTGTTTTATCCAGCAACAGGTGATGAGCAAACAGTCTGTATACACAGATTATTAGAAACACCTGTTCAATTTCTCACACCTGTTCAAAAAAGTGGTGGTGTAATGGTGTGGGATGTTTTCTTGGCACACTTTAGGCCCCTTAGTGCGAATTGGGCATTGTTTAATTGCCATGGCCTACCTGAGCATTGTTTCTGACCATGTCCATCCCTTTATGGCCACCATGTCCTAGTTTCCAAATTGGTTTCTTGAACATGACAATGACTTCACTGTACTAAAATGGCCCCCACAGTCACCAGATCTCAACCAATTGGGCATCTTTGGGATGTGGTGGAACGGGAGCTTTGTGCCCTGGATGTGCATCCCACGAATCTCCCTCAATTGCAAGATGCTATCCTATCAATATTGGCCAACATTTCTAAAGAATGCTTTCAGCACCTTGTTGAATCAATGCCATGTAGAATTAAGGCAGTTCTGCGAAAGGCGGTCTAACACAGTAGTAGTGTGGTGTTCCTAATAATCCTTTATGGCAGTGTATGTTCAGTGACTTGCTGCTCTTATGGAGTTTAGCTTTGAGAAGGATTTCAAACATATAAGTACAATTTATTTGACATTGGGACTTTAATAAAATCACTACCTTTTATTTGCATTTGCATTCATTTAACGTGAGGATTTTGAATTCAACAAATAGTCAAAAAATTTTGCATATGATATTAAATCACTGAAACCTGCATTTTAATTATAAACCACTTGCAATATAATTTAAACAGGCTCTATCAATGCTGAAATGGTGCTCCAACATGAGTATTTAAAAAGTCATTGCCTTTCTTTCCATGAATTTTTAGTGAATTCCACAGATCTCATTCACACACAATCAAGCTCAGCTGTATTATTTTATCAATGCAAGTTTAACTGTTAGTTGGTTTCTGTAACCACCTGAACATCACCAATAAAACCTGCACAATAACCTGAGAAAAAAACAAACAAAAAAACCCCCACACAAACACAGTGCTGGTTTTAGAGCCACTATTAAAGATCCCAGAAATCCATGAACACTTTATCCTGGATTTTCTCAGTATCCACGTTAACAGATGATGGGACGAACACTTCAGAGAGACCCTTAAGAGCCCACTGAGCCCAAACCCTTATCACACATTTAGAGCCACGCGCTTTACAGATGCCTCGGTCAATTGAACCAATTTAATGCTCTAGATATTAGTAGAGAGAGAGAGTAGGTGGAAATGGGACATCATGTTGTTACAATTCAAAGAGTGCTAAATCGAAGTCAGAAGATCAGACCAGGAGAGATAGACAGAATTTATATAAGCCTGGTGGCAGACAAATATTCTGTCTATTTCTCCAGGTCTGATCTTATATATATATATATATATCTGTATGTGTGTGTTTACACACACACACACACACACACACACACACACATATATATATATATATATATATAAACACACACATACAGAGGGTGAGAGAATGAGAGAGAGAATGAGAGAGAGAGAGAGTTTGCTGCATAGAGAGAGAAGGAATGTAAAGAACTTATCAGAACATGTTGGATGATGGCCACCTGACACCTGTGCTTTTGTGTTTTCTTTCTTTCTTTCTTTCTTTCTTTCTTTCTTTCTTTCTTTCTTTCTTTCTTTCTTTCTTTCTTTCTTTCTTTCTTTCTTTCTTTCTTTCTTTCATTCATTATTTATTTGTTCGTTCGTTCCTTCATTCATTCATTCATTCATTCATTCATGAGAATGCATTCTCATTGCGTCATATAGGTCACACTTTTGAAATTGCATCTAAATTGCTCTAATTTTCCCTTTCGCGTCAATATAACACGCTTCGGTTATGGTAGGTTTAGGTCTGGGGTAGTGTTAGGGTTAGATCACTAGGAGGCGCCTTCTGGCCCATATAAATCTGAGTTTCATATTGACGCTAAAGGGTGCCATGTGCGTCGGATGTAGACGCAATTTTAAAAGCGTCACCTATATGCCAACTTGGGATGAGACCGGGCTGCTATATGATGCCTTGGGATCTTATCTGCCACGGGACAGGATTTCTGAATGGCTGTAAGGTGATTCAACTGACACCGTATAGGCGGATGTAGTACATCTGAATTTGATTCATAATACACACTCTATATAGAACTTTTTTTTTACATTTGCTAATCTAGTTTCAAACTAAAGATAGTACCCAATACACAGTATGTGATTTCGGACACAACAACTGAAATGGAAGTTTCTAAGGGGCTGTTTCCCGCACTGTTTTCAACTAAAAACTGAAAGCCTTTTTTTATTTAATTATTATTTTTTTATTATTATTATTATTTTTAATTTTATTTTGGCCTTTCATTCACATAACAACAGTGTTTTTGGGGCCAGAAAACACAAACTTTTAAAAACTGGTTTCAAAGTGGAAGTTAGAAACTATATAATTATTGTGTGTACACTACAAAAACTTTCTTGAAAAAGGTTATGAGTTCAGTCAATAGACGAGTAATATTTCTTTACAAAGTGGCATCGCCAACTACTGCCCTGGCATGCATAATACAGCATTTTTTTTTTATTTTTTTTTGCTGATCCGGGTCAAAATTGACCAGGTCAAATTGACCCTAATTGGATTCAATATAATTAATCAAAAATCACACTATGAAAAACAACAAAGATTTAGAAACTATAAACCTTTCATATCAACATTTGTCAAACATTTCAAAACAATACAGTAATTCAAAAAAACAAAACAAAAACAATATTTTTTTTAGAACTGTATACTGCCTTTTATGCATATATATTTTTATTATGCACATACAGTTTTAATTGTTTGTTTTTTTGTTTGTTTTTTTTACATTTTATGCTTTGAACATCATAACTGAACAACTGAATTTAGATGTATAATGAAAATGTGTAATTTTCCTAGTTAATTTTCCCCAGTTTCCTAAGACCTAGTTCCCAATAGTTTCCCTATAGTTTCATTCATTTTCTGTATCTTCAACAACATTTTCCACAATCTCTGAAGCATCCACTAACTCTGAAACATCTTCATCTGTATCAGTAGCACAGTCCTGTGACCAAACCAGTGAAATTACATATTTTACTGTCATATTTTACATATTTTACTTTGGAAGCTATTTTTTTTTTCTCTGCTTTCTATGTTGAAGTCTCGTGCCACCACACTTTTTAATTATAATTTTATTGTTTGGCTCTGTAATGCTGCATTTGAAAATCCTACATTAAAGTTCTGGTTAAAGGCTAGGTATTTCAGATATATTGAATAGCTTATTGGAGAGCTTATTTTTACTCCCTGTGTCTGACAAAGATTTTCATCTGTAATTTTCAAGTAATTTGATAAATAATTAAACACTGTGATTTTAACTTTTTCAAGTTTTCACTTTTAGATACACTTGCATGTTAGAACTGGAGTTAAAGTTCCCTGACATACATAAAATAAACGTTTTTATTTTGTGTCTGTACAGTTGCTTTTGAATGGCTGCCTATGAGGGTCAAATTGATCGACGAACACCACAAATGTAATATTATTATTTTTGTATATCTCAAACACAGCAGAATGTTCAAACTTTGCATGCATGTTCACTTAAAAAAATAAATGATAGCTCATTTTTACAATCTGTGGCTGACAAAATATTTTTCTGTTTTGAAACAAGTGTGGAAAAGCTATAATTTTTTAGCTTTATACGGTTGTAAAAATACAAAGTAACAACATAACCAAAAAAAAAATTTTATTATTTTGGGTCAGTGCAGTTGCTTTAGTGCTTTAAAATATGTGGGTCAAATTGACCCGCTGTTATGCTGAAGGCTGAAGCAGATGCAAGCAGAATCCAAGTGCAACAGAATTTATAAAAAAAAAAACTCAAATGGTAACAAACTCAGATAAAAACTCAGACAGAGACTCAGAAACGGGAACAGCCAACATACAATGTCAAGAACTCACAAAGACTGGAACAAATCACAGGGCTTAAATACAGAGACAGACAAGCTAAACAAGATAACAAGGGGGCGTGGTAAATAAGAAACACCTGGGATGACTAATCAACCAGCCCGTTCTCATCCTTTAACGTCATATAGAACGCTATATGACAAAACGGCGCTATACTACGCACATGGCACCCGTTATCGTTAATATAACACGCGAACCCAAGACGTTATAAATCCTTTAGCGTGAATATGACACGCACACCCTACCCCACACCTAAACTTAGCCCTCACAGCACGTGTTATATTAACGATAACGGGTGCCATGTGCGTAGTATAGCGCCGTTTTGTCAAATAGCGTTCTATATGACGTTAAAGGATGAGAATGCGTTGAATCAACATATGGGAACTGCTAAACATAGGACGAGATAGGGGAACACAGACATGAATCGTGACACCCGCGAACGTCACAAACGTACCAGTAATTTTGTTTGTATATGTCAAAACAAATCAGCATGTTAAAACTTTTCATGCATGTTCATCATGATAAATGAGAAAACGTCACAAAATATCAAGAAAAAAACAAATGTTAACCAGTATTTCCAACAACTAGAAAATGCAAACGGGTCAAATTGACCCGCAACATAACACAACTAAACACTGTGACTAATAAGATTTGTTGCTTGGTCATAATCAAAGTTTGCATAACAGCATGAAAGATAGAAGAACATACAACAGAGCCAAAAGAAGAATACCCACTTTAGAGGAAAACAAAAAGAAAACATCCCAATTTTTTGGACAAATCAGTACCGAGAAGTGAGCTTAAAATTTCCCACAGCATCCTTTTGGGATTTTGGGGATTTTCATGTGTGTTTTAATATACTGTATATATAATGTAGGTGTGGAATTACAATCTCAGAGGAAAATTCTATTGTTCACAGGTGTTTTAGCTCAAGATTTAACAGTTCCGTTATATTTCATTTAGTATATAGTAAACATTCCAAATTTTTATTATTCCAGAAAAAAACATATGTTTTAATGTCAATCTCTGTATGCACTGGCCCTCTATGAAAGCATCATTGTCTCGGAGCACCGTGGTTGAGTTCAGCGGACTAGTTTCACCCCAGCAGCCTTTTTATCCTCTACCCCAGATTAGGGTCACCACCCGGCCAGTGTTTCTGCCTCTCCTCGCTTTAATGCGGCAACTGAACAGACTCACTCTGATGAGGATGCTCTTCCAATGTGTTGCCTGTACGCTTCCATAAACAGGTCAGTTCAGGGGTCCGCACAATATGGTTGCATTATTCCCCATCCTAAACTTCAAGGGCTGCTGTTCCTCAGAGTAATTTACCTGTGTGTGCTGTCTCAGGGGACAGAGGACATTGTGTCAGGGCTATACTCACTGCAAGGGTCTGGAGGTTTATGTTACATTAGAGACAAGGTGCCCTGATAGACTTTTGTAAAGAATAGTGAAGTTATTCTGCGTTAAATTTAGTAAAAAATCTGCATCCTATTTTTTTTTTTTTTTTTCCAGAGTAATGTGTCTACTCTTATAGGGTTAGTTCACACAAAAAGCACATTACTCATCCTATCGTTGTTCCAAACCTAGTTCATCTTCAAAACAGAAATTAAGATATTTTGGTCACTTTTACAATGAGATTTGTTAGTTAGCATTACATTAGTTAGCATGAACTGAACTGCACTTATGCAGCATTTGTTAACCTTTTGTTAATGTCAATTTCAACATGTAATACTACTTTATTAAAATCATTAGTTAATGCAATGTGAACTAACATGAACAAACATTGAACAGCTTTGTTTGTATTAACTAACATTAACACAGTAACAAATATATTGCTCATGGTTCGTTCATGTTAGTTAATAGATTAATACACTTTATTGTAAAGTGTTACCGATATTTTTGATGAAATCCGAGGTTTCTGAACCAGCAGCAATGTCATTGCATCTTTCAAGGTTTGGGATTCTAAAATAATCCGTGTGACTACAGTGGTTTAACCGAAATGTTATGAAGCGACAAGCAGACCGATAGCTGAAGATCTAAAATACGTTAAAATGGTTAGTTCAACTCATTTAATTGTCTTATTTTTTTTATAAATAAATGAGCTTAAATGTTAAGTTAACAGAACTAAGATTTGTTTTAATCTCACATGGCCTGGATTTACTTAAAATATATGCACCATTTTTGCATCATACTTTTTAAGTAATCCCAACTTGGAAAAATTTTACATAAAATAAACCAACCCTGTATCACACGAAATACGTTCTGAGGAAACTATTTTGCAAATCGCAATTACGTTACATGCCAACATATAAGCAGTGCGTTGGTCCTTAACGTAATATGTCTCATTGTTAATACGTAGATTTAATACGTTATTTTCAAAGATATGTAACGTACGTTTTTGTACGTTTGGATAGATGCTAAAACGTATAATATGGACGTATTTGCAACATTTAAACGTAACCTTATTACGTTTTTACAGCTACAAAACGTTAACTATTTACATATGTTTCATATCATAACAATATCTGTATACTTTCACTTTTAAAGATAAATGTAACAAGACCCCTTAATCCTACTCCAAAAAAACATATTTATTTTATACAGAATATAAAAAGGATAAAACGTAATGGACAGAGATGTGTAGTTAAATGAGTTTTAGCATTAAAATATATTTTGAGCCACTAATCCCACTCCTATCCCTAAACCTAACCATAACCATTCCTTAAAACTACGTAGGTAACACAATTAAGAAAAAAAAACATAACAGACAGATACATTTCACAATAATTTATTTATTTATTATTAACATTACCAAAAGTCGTTCACATGATGATGCGTTGCAGTCGCAGTCCTCTGGCAGTATTATAGTAGTTGTGTATGAGGTACAGATCAGAATTAAAGTTATTAACGTTAATCCAAAATGTTAATCTGATTTCGGTTCGCTCTCTGTCTGAAGGCCCGCGCTCTTCTCCATTTCAAATGTGAATGTACTACACCGACTGAAACACGGCATGTCGCAATCTGTGACGAAGCAGGCGAGAGCCAATGAGCGTTTGATATCACTGCCGTAAAACATGTCGTAACGCTTCTTGAAGGCGCATTATTTGAATTTGAATTAATCACCAGCGCGGATTTGACGTTTGCGGTCGCTGCTGAGAAATGAAGATGAAGATCACTGGATAAAAGGCTGGATTTGGATCTGTTTCTTGCAAACAACGTATGGATTCTAGGATTTGGTAAGCTAAGTCTTTTGTGAATGTATCAGTATGTTGTGTTTTATTGGAGAAAATGCTTTTTATATATTTATGAGTAACGTTGGTCTATTATATTAATAAATGCGAAGGAAAACTTAATTGATATGACAGTTGAATGCAAAAGAGTCAAAATTTTAATGCCACGATTATGCATAAATAGTAAAGAAACCTGCTTGGATGTATTATGTTCAGGAAAAACGTAATAGCACTGCAATAGTATTACGTTAAGGACAAACGTAATAGCACTGCTTATATCTGTTGGCATGTAACGTAATTACGATTTGCAAAATACGTTAAGGACAAACGTAATAGCACTGCTTATATGTTGGCATGTAACGTAATTACGATTTGCAAAATAGTTTCCTCAGAACGTATTTCGTGTGATACACAGTTGAAATAAACAAGAAACCCTTTGTGAAAACATCACAAATTTCATTATCTCATAATTCTAGTTATTTTAATGTATATCAATATATTGATCAGTTAATAATATAATGTTTGTTGATATTTTATTAATAAAAGTTATATAATGCACACTAGAATGACTGTATTATTAGTTAGAATCATTAGCATTAGTAAATAGTTAATTCTTAATTTATATAATTCATTAAGCAGACATTAATGAGCAGGTTATAAATACAGCTATATAATGTGTTATTCTTGTTTTATGAGTATATGTGTTAAATGATTGTATTTTCATACTTTATTAATGATCAGTTTATCATTTTAACTAGTTATCACTTTAGATGAACTCACAAACATTTAACTGAACTACTAAATGTTTTATAACTAGCCTACCTGAATTAATTATGAATTACATTAAGAATATGTTAATAAAGCATTTAATTACACACTATGTGTCACGGTATGTTGGTGGAGTGCAGGCAGAAGAAGACGAAAAAGGCAATTGCTCCAATTCAATTACTTTAGTTAAACTCAAAAAACAGGTACAGGTACAGGTACAGGCAAACAGGCAGAAACACTCACTAAACTCAGGGTAACCTAAACAACGACCGACAAAGACTGACTGAATGAGGGAGAACTAAATACAAGCAGGAATAAAACATAATGAGGTGAAAACAGGTGACACAGATGATCAAGACGAGGAACAGGTGGTTTATGAGGGAGTGAGTTCAGGTATGGAGACAAGAGGATCCTGGGACGTGTAGTGCAGATGACAAAGACAGACTGGTGCAGACGAAGGACTGTGACACTATGCAAATATTACTATGTTTAAATAACGTCTAATAAAAGATGTTTTAATGCACACAGTTTTTTTAATTATTTACTTACACTTTCTAAATGATCGTATGAAACGTTGACGACTCCTAAATAACTGGTTTGTAAATAGGCTAATTTAGTTCGCAATTTTCTCATTTCCAAATAATGCATTAATAAAGTATGAAAATTCAATTATTGAAAATTATAGATATGCTTATAGATCAAAAATAAAGCACTTATAGCTGTATTTATAAACTGCTTATTAATATCTATCAATGTCTATAAATTATGAATGAATTACTTACTAATGCTAATGATTCATGGCATGAAGTTATTATAAAGTGTTACCAGTCTCTCTCTGAAATAGTTATTTTGTATTTATCCACTGTACACCTAAATACTGATTTACTTCATTAATAAAAAAATAAATAAAATAAATGTATTTTCACATTAGCCTTGAATTTCACTTCCACACCAGACAAAATTAAAACAGCAGTTAATATCTTTATCTCATCATCTATTTTACATGAATAATGAACATTGAGTCATCTATAAACAGCCTTACTTGTGAAAAATGAATATTCTAATTTGAATCATTCCAATCCTTGAACTCTTCCACTTATCACATTATCCTCTCTCTGAACACACACACACACACACACACCAGGATCCAAGTGTAGCCACAGCAAAGGTCATGCTCGCGCATCCCAGTCTCCTGCTGTAATTCACCAGTGATGTTTAGTGATCATTACCGCCCTCCTCTTCCAGTAAAGCATGAGGGGACCCGTCGTTTCATCCACCCTCACAGGGGGATAGTCCAATGAGGAGCAACTCACAGCAGGGGGGGTGGGGGGGGGTGGTGTTATATGATTTTATAATTGGCAAGCTTAATTGGTGGGAGTTGTTACAAAGAGATGGGTCTGGCTGGAGGTATTAGTTGAATTGGGGGTTCAAAGTTCAGACCAAAGTTGACTGTGTGTAGCCAGCTGCCATAACTGTCAACTGTCATCTCTTGTTGGTCCAATTAGATGCTGGCCCAGTAAATTAAAGGCTCCGATTATTTTGGTTAGAGAAAAGGTGCATATTTTTAATACTGTTTGCAAATAAGTGCATTGATTAATTACAGTTAACTGATATATGGACCGATGCATTGAACCTTGAACATTGAACTGTGCTTCTCAAGTCAAGGGTGAACCAAAAGACAGCAACAATATACCGCCTTAGAATTTAGCCAAAAGGGCAATCGTATATGGCACCATTTCATTAAATCTTATGGAGGCAATCCCACAATGACAGCGACAAGCTCATCCAAGATGGTGAAAAGTATGAGAGATACGTTATATTATTCTGGGCAATATAGACAGCAGACAGCAATAGAGCCCATTGTATGACATGACCAACCAAAGGACAAGCTGCCCATGCAGGGCTTTAATATCTTTGTTCTTGGTTCTGTTTTACACATCCAGTCATGTCAGATGGCAAAATATTGATAAAAAAGGGAAAATCCAGCAGGGCAAACTTGGCTGTTTATTTATTTGCTCTCACACATCCTTTTTCTGTCCATCACATACAGACACACGAGCACTCGTGCACACACACACGTTTTATGTGGACATTCCATAGATGTAATGATTTTGGTGTATAAACTGTATTGCCTAACCTTAAACCTACAGTAAAACTTTTGATACATGATTTGTAAGCTGTTTTCCTTATGGGGACCAAAAAATGGCCCCAAAATTAATTCATATTATTAAAAAGCATTTTGATTTTATTTACAGTTATGTGACAGAAACACTATCCGTGTAGGGTGACCACCATCAAACAAACCAAATGTGGGACAATTATAAGTTTGTGTGGGACAATGTGGGACATATTACCAACACTAAAGCATACCCTGTCCATCTAACTGGATAAAAAACATATATATTCTGCCTTTAAGCTGATAAAAAATTATTCGTGCTTTAGTCCCTTCCAGAAAAAAAAAAAAATCTTTATTTTACATCACTGAGCCCAAAGGCAGCAGGAATCATGTAGATAAATATTTTAGAAACAGTTCTGACCAAGTCCAACAAAAATCCAACAAAATTAAAGGGATAGTTCACTTTGAAATTAATTTTTCATATGTTTTTAGCTTACCTCAAGGGCATCCAAGATGTAGGTGTCTTTGTTTCCACAGTATTTTCAATTTTGACATTTTTCTGTCAAAAAATTCTTGTCTGTCAGTCATATAATGCAGGGTTCACGTCAAAGAGCATGCACAGAGAAGTCAAAATTAAACATGATTTCATGACTCGTAAGTGTAAGTACACATTGATGGCCTAAGACACGAAACGAGCGGTTTGTGTGAGAAAACGAACAGTATTTATATCCATTTTACCTCTTGTCAACAGCCATGTCCAACTGATCTGAATAAGATGTCCAACTGAACCGAACTGAACCATGTCCAACGTTATGCCGGAAGTGATAGCGTGCGTATGTACATCACTCATTGGCCCTCATTTATCAATCTTGCGTAGAAACGGGTGTATATGTTGGCATAAGATTATGCTTACACTCCTCTCACTGCCTGATTTATGAAGATGTGCGTACCTTTGAAATCCAGGTGTACGCAATGCCTGCCCTTGATAAATCCCGCGGCCAAAAAACGATCGTCATTAGAATAACACGCCCCTAAATATTCATGTCTCCGCTCCCCCCACGCCCTCATTTTACGCCATGGACACATGGAAGACGGCAAAGAAGAGAAACTTCTCCGACGTGGAGCCGAAATGACCCATCAAAATGCATTATTTTACAGCAGGTCTTTTGAGATTAGCATTCAATTTCGAATCACGTCACATGTATAATAGTGATGATGATGATGTGATGTGAAGTACCATTCATTCACATTAATAATTGCATGACAATTTGTAATAGTAGGCCTATTCTTCTTATTATTATGATTTGTATTAATGATGCTTATAGTTATTTAGAAGACGGATGTCATTATTATTATTTGTATTATTATTATCATTTAAAAGAAGAAGAACATATTTTTTTATTATTATTTTGTCAGTCTGAATTATTTTTTGGTCATTGAAAGCCTTTCATTAGGCTACCGAACCCAGTCCGTGCGCACCTGCCGGGGATAATCCTGAAACGTCAGGGTAAAGCGGGCTCGCAACTGAAGGAATACATATTCTTACAAATCAAATGCTTTGGTAAAGTCACACAAATTAAACATTGAAGTCCACGTCACACAAAAATAAACACTGAAGTTTATAATTACTATGTTGTTTTTTTGTTTGTTTGTTTTACAGTGGGTCATATATCATATATTTTAGTTTACCAGTGCGTTTTGTGGTGTTAGGAATTTTTCTGCGCATTTCCTCACTAACTCAAAACTAGCGTACACCACCTCCTGAGCTGGCGTAGGATTCGAGCGTGCCGTACGCCCACGTCCATATTGATAAATCTCAATCACCGTGGTTTTGAGTGTACGCAAGGTGTACGCTGGAAATTTGGTGTACGCACTTTTGATAAATGAGGGCCATTGTTTACACAGAGATTTCTAAAGTTTTACCTTTCACTGTGAAGATCTTAACATATTTAGATATACGGGAAATCACAACCCAGATAGAAAACTGACATTGAATCAACGTGGAAACATGACGTCGAAACAACGTTGATCTGACATTGTTTTGCTCATCGAATTAACGTTGAACCAACGTCAGACGCGTCATTCTTTCAAAACTAACGGAAAATCAACTTGAAATCAATGTTGTTTCATCGTTATGAAAGCAAACCAATTTTCGATTTTGGCGCGAATGCCGCGTCTGACGTTGGTTCAACGTTAATTCGATGAGCAAAATCAATGTTGTTTCGATGTCATGAGAGACGTCGTTTCCACGTTGATTCAATGTCAGTTTGCTGTCTGGGAATGGAAGACGGTTTCGATATATCTAAATATGTTTAGTGAAAGGTAAAACTTCTGAAATCTCTGTGTAAACACTGAGTGACGTACAAACGCACGCGATCACTTCGGGCGTAACGTTGGACATGGTTCAGACCGGTTCAGTTGGACATCTTATTAAGATCAGTTGGACATGGCTGTTAACAAGAGGTAAAATCGGTAACACTTTAGAATACGGTTCCTTCGTTAATGAATAACTACACAAGAACTAATGAGTAACACAATATTAACAATCTAGTAACTAATATTAACTAACAAGAAACTCTGATTAACGAACTAGTAAGTAATAGCGCACAGATGAAAGTGGTAGTTCACTATTAAGTAATCAATAACTACTCAAGTGTTACTACATGATCTAGTCATGATTTGTGCAAATGTTTGAGATTTTTTGGTGAACTTTAGTCACTTTTAGAAAATGTATTTAGTAATACTTGAGTAATTACTAGTTAGTTCCAATAATCTTCACTTTATAATACGAATCCAAATAATTAGTAATTCCCACAGAAGTATCTAGTAACACTTTCATCTGTGAGCTATTACTTACTAATTCGTTAATAAGAGTTTATTTTAGTTAATATTAGTTACTAGATTGTTAATGAACTTGTTCAGTAGTTCTCTGGGAAGTATTAAAAAATAGTAGTTATTGATTACTTAATAGTGAACTACCACTTTCGTCTGTGCGCTATTACTTACTAGTTCGTTAATCAGAGTTTCTTGTTAGTTAATAATAGTTACTAGATTGTTAATATTGTGTTACTCATTAGTTCTTGTGTAGTTATTCATTAACGAATGAACCGTATTCTAAAGTGTTACCGTAAAATCTATATAAATACTGTTTGTTTTCTCACACAAACCGCTCGTTTCGTGTCTTAGACCATCAGTGTGTACTTACATTTACGAGTCATTAAATCGTGTTTAATTTTGACATCTCTGTGCATGCTCTTTGACGTGGGCCCCCTAAACCTGCATTATATGACTGACAGACAAGAACTCTTTGACAGAAAAATGTCAAAATTGAAAATAATGTGGAAACAAAGACACCTGCATCTTGGATGCCCTTGAGGTAAGCTAAAACATTTCAAAAATTAATTCCAAAGTGAACTATCCCTTTAACAATGAACAAATAAAATATAAAACAACATGAAATTAGATAGACAGTCTTATAAGAATATAGTAAAAACCAGAAACTTTCATACTTTTAGAAAGGATGTGAATTAAAACAACCACAACAGGTTAAACAACAACAGATAAATTCCGTTAAGTTAAAATTTTCATTTAAATGGTAAATGGACTGCATTTATATAGCGCTTTCTTAGACCTAATGGCCACCAAAGCGCTTTACATATTGCCTCACATTCACCCATTCACATTTACACTCATTCATACACCGACGACGGTGTCAGCCATACAAGGCGCCATCCAGCTCGTCAGGAGCAGCTGGGGTTAGGTGTCTTGCTCATGGACACCTCGACACTTGGTCAGGTGGAACCAGGGATTGAACCACCAACCTTTTGGTTTGTAGACAACCTACATGAACCACTGAGCCACTGCCGCCCCATATTTGCCGAATTTTCCATTTGTTTTCCGACGGGGAGCATATGAAACGAATTACCAGTCAACATTTTGATTGACAGCCATCACAACCTATGAGTGACCGTGTTTACTCCTTTATTTTCAACCATTGTATAGTATATAAAACACAACTGTTGTATTTGTACTTATGACAAAGCCCTGAAAATTACGTAGCAAAAGTAATGGTAACACTTTATAATAACTACACGCTAATAATCATTAGTTAAGCATGAGTAAACCATTAATTCATCATTCATAAAGCATTAATAGACATTAATAAGCAGTTCATAAATACAGCTATAAATGCTTTCTTCTTGATTTAAAAGCATATCTATAATTTTTTTAATAATTGTATTTTCATCCTTTATTAATGATCAATTTATCATTTCTAAATGAAGAATTGCATTTTTTATGAGCCAGTTATTTAAGAGTTTTCAGTGGTTCATACGATTACTTAGAGCGAGTAAGTAAATGATTAATAAACTATTTCAATCTACATTCATACATCTTATTATTCAGACATATAGTGATGGTTACTTAATGTGTTAATAAATGCTTTATTAACATGTATTAATGCTGTAATTAAGGGTTAATTTGGGTAGTTATAAAGTATTTAGTAGTGGTCAGTTAACTATGTTCGTGAGCTCATCTAAAGTGAGGACTAGTCATACCTTGCAAAGCATTTTTAAAGGCTGTTAAATATTTCTATGTTCTGTATCACTGTGTTGTGTTTGTTACATTTTACTGTTTAGAAGATTGACGAGTCTTTAAATCGCCTTTATAAATGCTTTACAAAGCATGAATAGTCCTCACTTTAGATTAGCTCACAAAAATAGTTAACTGACCACTAATAAATGCTTTATAACTACCTGCATTTACTATATTTACTTACACTTTCTAAGTGATCTTATGAATGACTGACAACACTTAAACAACTGGTTTGTAAATAATGCTATACTTCATTTAGAAATTGTTAATTATCATTAACAAAGTATGAAAATACAATTATTAAACTCATTATAGATATGCTTATAAATCAATAAAAAATCATTTATAGCTATATTTATAAACTGCTTATGAATGTCTATTAATGTTTTACAAATGATGAATTAACTGTTTACTCATGCTTAACTAATGATTAATAGCGTGCAGTTATTATAAAGTGTTACCATAGTAATAAGTAAAATACTTTCTTAAATAGGCAGAAGAACGCATGCACGTTTTCTTAATATGATAATTAAAAAACAATAGACTGATGAAAATGCGGGACATTCCTCAATATGCGACATGCGGGACAAGGGGTGAAAATGCTGTGCAGTACAACACAAAGCGGGACGGGTGGTCCGTGTGAAAACACTGCAAAAAAGTGATGTAAGCCTTTTGTGTTTAGAAGGGGGAGGGGATGTTGAGTGCAGAAAATTACAGTATGTTTTCCGAGTACTATGAACTCTCTTATCTCTAAAGATCAAAGAAAATTTGATTCCTCACGATATTATCCTTTTAATTCCACATTCTGAAATCCCATCAAGCACCTTTTTAAGGGGAATCAGCTGAGATCAGAAACCTGTGAACATGTCTTATTAAATCTGTTAATAAACGGCCCACCTCATCATAGAATATGTAATGCCCTCAGGCGAATGAGAGACACCATTCAACCATAAAACAGACGAGTGGAATAAGAAGCAGAAAATCACCGGATGGCTTTTATGTTGCTCGCCGTCCATCAGGCAGCAGAGAGAAAGGATTTTGCAGCCATAAAGACAGAGCTCAGGAAAAGAGCAGGCGAGCTTGTGCTCACTGGAATTAATCAGTTTGGGTTTTGGGCCTGAACTTAAATGTCAGGCGCTGCTCTCTCAATGCTTCTGGGCGATTTCTTAAAGCAGGAAAACACGTTAAGCTCACTCACACAAACTCACGCACACACCGCAGGTCAAAGTTGGTCAGTGAGCCAAGAAATACCATATCAGAGCTGCCTTCCTCTGCTATTGCCAGCAGTATAAATTGCAGAATTAGTGTATTGATTGGGGAATGTAGCATCCAGCAATCACTTTTAGAGTCCTGACAAGATTATTTTATCCTTGTTTTCCTGTATGATTATGTGTTATGTGTGAGTTATGCTCTCAGCATGGGAACTGACAGACTAAATTTACTCAATAAAATAGGGCAGTTAGTGAAAGCAGTCAGCCACAACAGAGAGATCTGTTACCGTTAGCATGCGTGCTAGCTCGACAGACTGCCAACGGCCCCCACCAAAGAGATCAATATACCAAACGAACACACAACTTTCTTGAATGGGCTGTTTGGGGTGCACACGCCACATTTAAAAATACGAACTGAGGAACCTGTACTGCACAGATAAATCATTGTTACTTTTTTTTTTTTTAAAGCTGTGATCTAGGAAATTGGGGATTTCAGGAGTTTAAACAGATCAAGATAAAAAGTGACATTTTAGTGTATGTTGAATAAACTAGGCATGCACACACACACATGCAATGAATTTCCATGGACATAATGATTTTTATATTGTAATATATTTATATTGTTTATATTTTGTATGATTTTGTATGATGTATTGATATTTTGTATGACCACACACACACAGACACACACACACACACACACCATCTGGTGTCTCGTATAGCTTTATGCAACAGTAAATGTCTAGTTTGCTCCAGATGTTTGTGAGCTGTTCCACACCATGTTCAAATCATTATCACATAAAAATGTAACAGTAATTTAGCTTTTGAGAATTTGTCAAAACTCAATCATATGCATTGCTTTCCTAAAGACACCCCCCCCCCCCACACACACACACACAAACACACACTTGCATAAAATGCAAGTGAATAACAAAGCGAAGAAAGATTGTATTGCTGTTTTTTTTTTATTATATAACCTCAATTATTATTTTGCACAACAGTCATTTTAATCAAATGGAAAATTGTTGTTTAACAGTCTTTAAAACGACTATTCTGATTCAAGAAAAAGAATTGGTCTGGAATTACATGGGGATTTTTATTGTTATTTTTTTATTATCATTATTGGGTGAACTGTACATTTAAACATAGGCTTAGATTTATTGCTTGACAAAAACACACATAACTGTGACGTATGCACACGTGTAACCTGCATTTTTCCCTCGTTAAAACCAAATATAGGTTCTCGCACAGCAGCGTCTAGTCATGGGAAAAGGCAATATCGAGTCTGGAGTCTGATTGATGAACTCTGTACGTTTATAATCTCATTTGGAATGGCTTTCTCACTCTCAGTTGTATATGTGTCAGTCTGCAGTGAGGATTTCATTATGGCTGATTGATACTCCTAGTAAACAAAATCCCTCTGCAAATGCCTTAATCTCTGATAAGATGACTCATTTTCCTGAGTAATGGTGCTTTATGATTATATCTGTCACACAAATGCAATGGCATGAATATTTTGGAAAACACTGTTGGTCCTCTGGACCACTGCGGGGATCTCTATATTTTTTTTGTGATTATGATTTTTTATTTTTAATCAATAAAAAATCCATATCATACAGAGATGAGAATAGAGATAAAAAAAAATAAAAAAACATACACAGAGAACACAACTTAAACACTGGCAGCTAACTTATTAACTGTAGAATATTCAAAGAAGCTCTTTAAGGGCAGAGGCTATATTCATCCAGGTGTTTACAGTGGTCAACTTTGCCTTATTGATCTTTGCAGTTGTACACTCAAGGCAAACTATGTAATGAAATGAGATTATCCAAAATTGCTTCAAACTTGTATCTGGGGTTATCCACTGCTGCGAAATAGCTTTCTTTGCAGCTGTGGAGCCTGCCATCAAAACTTTTTTTGTCGCGTAAAGAAAATTCGTACTTTGAATCATCATTTAATAATAGTAAAACATGGGTCCAAATCCAGGTATAGACCTGTAAGATCATGCAACCTAACAGTCACATACTTCCAGAATGGTTGAATCATTGGACAGTCCCAAAACATATGTAAAAATGTGCCAGTGGCACCATGGTTACAGAGAAGATCTCTATGTTGAGGAGAAAGTGTTCCATCAAAATGACAGTTGTGTTAACCTGATTGAATTAATTTTTTTAATTAAAACTTAAAGTGCTATGCATTGAAGTTTCTAGTGTCTAAGTCAGTGGACCTTTGACAAAACCAACAAGATGGCTGTGTCATATTTCTTCACTGGAGGCAAACTAACTGAAGCCAAGTCTTTAATCCAAAGCATGAGCAGATACAAAGACTTGACTTGGCAAATCAAGAACTTAAGCATGAACAAACTCTTAAAAGGAACAAGACATATGAACAAGGGAAGCACATGACATGATCACATATTACACTGTATATTATATGAATTGGAAAGACGGGTGTTACAAGATGGGGTTCAGGAAGCAGGACGGGAATGCAATCTGATTGGGATACTGGGAACAGAAGGAGAGAGGAAAGGGATTATAAGCACCAGAATGGCACTTTTTAAATTTCTTAAAGTCACAGGGTTGATGGGTAGAATATGAGATCAATTAAATAGCATGATGTTACACACTCCAGTACAGTAGGTGGCGGTATGCACTTCAAAGTTGGTTGCAATCCGCCATTTTTCGAGAGAAGAAGAAGAAGAAGAAGACATGATCACATGATGGGAATCACATGACAAAACCAGGAACATGACAATGGGAAAACTCAGGCTAATGCTGCGTCCCAATTCGCATACTTTCCGTCCTAAATAGTATTCGAAAATAAAATTAGTATGTCCCAAATCGTAGTATGTTGAAATGAGTGTTTCAAAGATACACGGATGGTCTACTTTTTCCGGTCAGAATCCAAAGTGTAGATCGATGCACACTCTAACGGCTGATATTGCCCACAAACCATTGCGCGTTGGACGAGGATTCGGTTAGGACTACAAACACGAGTAAAAAGTCGATATGGAGGACGCGCGAGTCCCCGCGGTTGTGTAGAGATGTTTAGATTAAGAGCTTTGAGTGATTAATTATCAGTATCTAACCTGACGAAAATGAATTTATTCAATGTTGTCCACATTATATTGCATTTGCAGCAGCATTGTGAACTTTTGTAAAGACACGTTTAGCCATTACGTTTTAAATGCATCATTATATTCAAATTGCAAACAGGAGGAGAGCATGAAAGACCCACAACTGGCAGATGAACGTGCTCTCCGAAACGGTAGGAAATAAAATTAGATAGAATGGAGGATTTTAACTGTGACAAGATGATTGACAGGGCAGTTTACGGTGACAGGATGCACGGAGCAAGCGACAGAGCTGTCCGTTAAAGATGACATGATAGTATGTCCCAAAGCTTGCCTACTCTTTCCTCACAAAAAGAGTACATACTTTTAGGGCATAGTATAAGCGAATTGGGACGCAGCATAAGCCAAGTTACAAAATGAAAGACATGAAACATAACCGTGAACCAAAACCTAAAACCAAACGTGACAACGACGTTATTCCTTTCAAGATAATCATCAATTATATTTTCCTTCGATTTTCCTCTACCATTCAGGCCCATTCACACCAATGACGATAATTAAAGTATAACAATAAAGATAAAGTTTTAAAAATCATTCTAATCTAAATAAGTCCACACCATCCAACTGTTATCATTGGAATCACTTTTAGTGCAATTTTTTTTCTAGATAACGAACAATAAAAACATTGACAGCCAATCAGAATCTATCCTGCTTTGAAGAGCTTGAGCATTTAAAGTGGTCAAAACTGCAGCACGCTTATATCAACAGAACTATATCGTCTGCTGGTGTGGATGCTAACATAGTTCCCTTTCAATAGGGTCCCTTAGAGGTCAGTATGAGTAATGCCTCTGGCATGACAGGTGTCTGAAGCATGAGTCTAAACATGACAATGAACGTGACTTTGGCAGGCGGTAGCCGATGATGTCAATACAGGTGAGACAGGTGAGACTGATTTTTTTAGTTATCATTCAAGATGTGAATTGCCCTTAATTATGGTACACAGAGCTCTGCCTTTTTAGGGCCCCCTTAAACAGCGGCAGATGACGTTATCGGATCCTAACTCTACCCCAGAACTAAACCTACCCCTAAACCTACTCCGTCACCTAACCGACGTTAAAGGTAAAGCGTCAGTTGTATGACGGCCAGGGATCGTCATCTTTAAGGGGGCCCTCATAGAGATATACACTAGACCTCACCTTGGATACGGCAGTTCATTAGAACTAATGCGCCAATAGAGCCGCCATCTTGAAACAGGGGAGCCCCTCCACTTTAATGCATCAGCGTCAATGTAGTAGACACAGGTCTAACGCAAATAAAATCACCATAAATCATCATGAATGCGATTTTTCTTGTTTTTTTGGTTTGTTCCAACGGTCAGACATGTATTTATCATTGATTCCAGAAAGAAAAAAAAAATTTTTTTTTTTTTTAAACATTCTTCCTAGTTCAGATTTCATCCGTGATCTTCATACGCTGCACAAAAGTCCGCCACCATCAATGAATTCGAAGTAAAGGCAGAGATAGCAGCGTTATCTAGCTACTTCCTATGACAAGACCCCTGTTCCAAGATGGCGGCAGTTTTGACGCATGCTTAGAACCCCCAGGTGAGGTCTAGTGTATATGTCTATGGGGGGGCCCTAAAAAGGCGGATATTGACGTATGGTCAAAAGACGTCC
This sequence comes from Pimephales promelas, assembly GCF_016745375.1. The sequence continues at coordinate 6,689,715 of NW_024121455.1, forward strand.
CAAGACGTCAGTTGTATGACTTCTTGGGATGAGACTGTGTTAGCTACAGAGCAATACAAATTAATCTATTATAAATCATTTCCATTTGTCTTTGAATACATTTCTACACTTTATATTAACTTGCCATTTAAGCAGTGAATTTATTGCTATTCCATGTGAATTCCTTCATATGAGGACACATACATTTTTTTAATACCTATGCATTAAGAATAAAGCTGTTAGACAAAAATAGGCATAATATGGAAAGCTTTAGGTACATAGATTTTCTTTTAAGAATACTTATCAAATGACAAGCTGTTGTACCCCTGCACATTTAAACAGAGTTTAAAAAAAAAAAATCTGCTGTCTTGTCTTGTGGCTATTACTCAAACTGTAATCTGACACTTTGTGATGGTGTCACACGTTTGCTCTTTTTGTCAAATACCCGATTAAAAGTGTTAAGTGGAAAGAAAAAGCAGCTCTACGATTATGATCCTTCAAAGCGACAGATGACAAGACAAAGTGTTGAGTGTCAAGAGCCATTGGCCGAAGGGCAGCAGCTCTGCAGGCCTGTATCACTCTAAGACACAAATTCACACACATACACACTGTGACATTATGGGGTTATGTTTGGAAGGTGCATGCTTGGAAATCCTCTTCCCAAAGGTCATTAGTGCACAACAAAATATGTGTGCACTTCATTTATCACATGGAAATACATATTTGGGTTTTCAACCCCTAGTGAAACAAACATGCTACAATGTATTTGAAATACATGTGTTTTTTGCTAAGTATACAACAAATACATTCACTTACATGTACTTAAGTCCCTGCAATTGTACAAAAGTGGAACTATTGCAAATATACTTTTTAGGTACATATCTTGCATTTAATGACTTTATACAGATAACATACTATCCTTACCAACAGTTAAAGGGTTAGTTCACCCAAAAATGAAAATTAAGTCATTAATTACTCACCCCCATGCTGTACCAACCCCGTAAGACCTTCGTTCGTCTTCGGAACACAAATAAAGATATTTTTGATTAAATTTGAGAGCTGTATAACTACCACATTGGCTCCTAAGGGACTGCCTCTTGACGGCCCAGAAAGTCAATGAAGAAAATGTTTAAATATCCCAAGTGACTACCGTGGCTCAACTATATGTTTATCAAGCGACGAGAATACTTTTTGTGCGAAAAAACAAACAAAAATAACGAGTTTATTCGACTATTCCTTTTCTTCCTTGTAGGCCAGAAACGAGACTTCCTTAGATTTCCACGACGCATGCGCGAGAACTGAACTGAAGTAGTGTAAGGAGATCGCAATTCTCGCGCATGCGTCGTGGAAATCTAAGGAAATCTCGTTTCTGGCCTACAAGGAAGAAAAGGAATAGTCGAATAAACTCGTTATTTTTGTTTGTTTTTTCGCACAAAAAGTATTCTCGTCGCTTGATAAACATATAGTTGAGCCACGGTAGTCACTTGGGATATTTAAACATTTTCTTCATTGACTTTCTGGGCCGTCAAGAGGCAGTCCCTTAGGAGCCAATGTGGTAGTTATACAGCTCTCAAATTTAATCAAAAATATCTTTATTTGTGTTCCGAAGACGAAAGAAGGTCTTACAGGGTTGGTACAGCATGGGGGTGAGTAATTAATGACTTAATTTTCATTTTTGGGTGAACTAACCCTTTAATAAAACACATTTTAGGCTAAATATAAAAAATGTGCATTGCACAATAATTAAGTTCTCCAAATTAAGCTTAATTATAATATTTAATTCGGTCTTGAATGATGCAGTAAATACTGTATGGTAATGGATTTGTTGTATACTTAGTATGAAATAGATGTTGTACACAAGACCACAGCCTGGTATTTGGATCAGCAGCAAGATTGCAAATGTGCAGCAACAGGATTGAAATCAGAGCATGACTGTCACTCTCCTGGGGTCACAGCAGATATCACTGTGTATCTGTGATTCCCTTTCAAGGTATTTCAAGCTGCGTTGAGACGCTGTGGGAACTCCTCTGCGTGATTGCGTCATTGAAGCATGTGTGAAATCAGTCCAATGGCGTGATGGGACGTCATAGGAGGGTGACGTCATCAACCAGGAAACTATAAACCACACAGCAATGTGGTTTATAGCAATGTGAATCGTGTGTCCCGTTGGTGTTTGTCTGTAGAAACAGCCTTTCTCTCTGTTAGTTATTTCACCATTGTAAAAGTAACATGTAAATATCACGGGGTTCACAGATGTATCTGACAGAGGGGTTTGAGGCAGGCTGAGCCTCACCTGCCAAATCCGCCCAGAGGACAGAAAAATAAAAATAAAAACATCTCAAATGTTTCTCCCAGACAAAAATTAGGTTACTTTAACATCAAATGGAGCTTTTTGCTTGAGTCTTTTGCTTCTCACACACAAAATACCCTCACTCTCTCAACGGTCTCCCTTAAAGTTTTAGAAGAGATCTCATTATCATCACACACTGAAGTGTCTGAAGTGTCAAGGTCGTGGAAGAAACCTGTATCTTAACATGTCTTATCTCGTACGTAAAAGAGGAGAGCCAATGTGAAACAGAGTATCAAACACAAACAATACCAAATAATGCAATCTCATATACATAACTATGTTTTCAGTGGTGTATAAAGACCTTTTATTACCTTAAAATGAGCCATCTATCTATCTACATACACCGAAGGTTCCCTTACATTAAAACACACCAACTCTACAGCCATAAGCGGACAAACGCGTTTTGTCACTATGTTGTTCTTCATGCAAATGAGGCTAGCTAAAGTCAGCTAATAAAACACTGACACAACGATGAACAAGAAACAAAAATATAATAACATCATTTTACTGAATAAGTAATTACACTCATTTCTTAATTTATCTGTGTAAAGAAACCTCATTGCTTAACTGGCTACTCTATGCTGTCTCAGATGACGACATCGTTGGGTTGCGACATTGGGTAGCAATTCGCAACCCCACCTCTATAGATGCTTCTAAAAATGACACAGTGCACCTTTAAGGCAAGAATTTAAATACACAGTGTCTATACAGTGTAAATCGTCTCTCACATGCTAAACTCTATCACTTGCATGCTTTGTTAAATGTATTCATCACACAGATTTTTTTTTCATAGCATGTGTAACATATGTATCACTGTACAGCTTTGATAACAATAAAATAAAAAAAAATAAAAAAGTTTTTTTCCCCCTTTTATAGTGTGCAATACATAACAGTCAGATTCTTACAGTAATTTTGATTTGACTGCAGAATTGAACTGCACATTTAAGTCTTTTGATTTTTGATGTACTATTTTCATGTTATCAGTTTGAAGCTGCTTTGATACAATCTGTATTGTGAAAAGCGCTATATAAATAAATGTGACTTGACTTGACTTGACTATTTGTATGTAGATTTTTATCCAAACATAGGCTACGGGTATACACATACACATCTTGTTACTGTAAGTATTCGTGAGGATGCATAAAAGTATAAAGTCTGAATATGCTTAGAAATGTTATAGTCTTTGACGAAGAGAGAGGCACACGATTATGAAGCCATGAAGTCTGTTGAGAATAAAAAAGACAACAGGAAAATGTATGGTCCTCATAATAATACATTAGTGTAAGGATAGTAGCCTAAGTCCTGGATTACAGCTGGATGATACATAAGATGACCATTATAATTAGCATTAACATAGGTCAAAATCAAATTTTAAAATTGTGTTTAAAGTTTTGACCACAAAATAATATTATATATATATATATATATCATAATTACAAAAAAGTGATTTTCCTTTGTTTTCCTTTGGACCTCCAGACATGGAAACGGATAAACAAACAAACACACACACAAACAAACAAACAAACAAATAATCAGCTTTCACAGCAAGACCATTGACGGACATTTTGTGACAAATCAAAGTGCTATTGGCATTTTATGATTTATCAATGTGTTTCTTCAGTCAACATCCTCATAAACATCTCTGCATGTGTCTGAACGTACACCACCTGTCACAACCCTGATCAATACACTCTTTAAGAAGCTGAAATGGCTGTAGGAAAATCCATACATGCGTCAGAAATGATTTCAAGACAAAAAATCCCTTGTGTCAAGCTGCGTTTCTACAGCTTTAAGCAGCAGGGAGAAATTGCAGCGATTTCAGAGCAATTCAGCCCTTTAATCACATTTACTGTATAGAAACACCTCCGAAATCTTATAAAACATGTTGGAAATTAGCCATAATTATATTTTCATTTTCTCTCATTAATAAATTAGACAAAAATATCCAATGGCTGACAAGCTTATTTTTTCTCTTGTATGTTAATATATGAATGGTCCATGCTGCCATACATGAACAACATTATTGAACTATTCTTTACCTTTCATAAAAAATGACAAACCACATCAATCCATCGTCCATCCATAAATGGGAATTTCTTGTTTTAAGAACTAATTATAATATTTATTGGCTTCTCATTAGAACCTCATAAACAGCAGCTTCAACAAGTGAAGGATTTATTGAGCTTCTAAAAGTTTTCCAACACTGATAAGTCTGCTGTTTTCAGCCTAATAAAAGGCCCTTTAAATGCAAGTAAATCCCTGGTGCCGATTATTCGCTTCTGGGCTTCTGATACCAGTGAAAGCAGCACTTACCTAATTACAGATTAATACATAAATGTGTTTTTAATCATCAGAGGTTTTAAACAGGATGGTCTCATTTCTTGGCGACAGCTGGGGACGCTTTCTTCTGATTCGTTGTAATCCACTTTTTATTATGAAGAAAATGTGCCGTTTCATATAGACGGCTGCTGAGGATAAGTAATAGAGAAGGTGGCATGGGGCACCTTTTAATAAAGGGAGGATGCAAATACTCTCAGTGTAGCACCATTGTGATCTCCTAATTTTACAACAAACATTGAAAAATAGGCTATTTATAAATGATTTTGAAAAGAGCTGAAAAAATTGCTCACATTAAACACATGCCCACACATAAAAAAAGACCGTCTTGCTGTGTCATCTAATGGGTGTATTTAATGTCTCTTTAGTAAGCCTTCACTCTCATAAGCTCTTTAATGTAACGATTTACACAACAGTCTATGAAGACAAATGCATTCACATTACAACCAAAAGGCCTTTATAAGAATTATGCACATGATGGAGCATATGCAGTTGGGTGCTGTGACTTTTTTTTTCCCCATTTATGTGTGTTTTTATTATGTGCACTGTTATGCAAATGTTCCTGACCCAAATCTGTTTGGTTTAAATTAATGTATTTTACCTTTGAGATGAGGCGCTGAGCTCTCGGTGGGTCATTTGCGTAAAACGTTTGCAGGGAGGTATATAGTGCCAAATTAAGTGGTTAAACAGTGATATCTATTACACGCAACCCCATAACGGTACGGCATTAGACTTACTAAATAATACATAAAAATTATATCAGCAACACAGCCTTGCATACAGTAATGCTTCATAAAACAGTCATTACTCTTGTGAGTTGCAACGTGGGGCTTTCGTCCTATTAAATATTTATACACTTATAGTGGACGGAAATACCTGCTCTGTTTGTGTGGGAATACTTTTGTAAAGGACTTTACAAAAAAAAATAGTGTGTTTATATTTATATTTATTGTGTTTTACAAATTGGCAATACTAGTAAGTATCTGATGCTAATTATACACTGTTATTGTAATTACATGTAATAAAACTGTAATGACATTATAATAAATGTGTAACATGGACTAATGCAAAATGTTTTTTTAGTTAACATTCTGCATTTTTTTTTTGAATACGATAAATGTACATTTTTTTAAAAGGTTTTGGTCACGCTTTATTTTAAGTGCTGAGTAATATTAATTAATAACATGTATACTGTAGGGTTAGGGTAGGATTAGGATTCGGTTAAGGGTTACTGCAGTAGTTGCATGTAATTAAGCATAATTTACTGTTATTACTATGGTACTATCTTTTCTTTTTCTTTGTTTGTTTTATTCTACAGTGAGGTGACTAGGTTAAACCACACTATCAAACTGATCTATTAGTGATTTAAATGTTCTAAATAGACCAAGCTCCATGCACTGATTGGTTCTGTATCTATATTGTGTAAAAAGAATGACTAAATAATGGCATCTACAGCAGGGGGTTAAAACCGATACAATACCCAGCCATTAGACGCAACAGTACAGGACTACGGCTGAAGACACCTTTTTATCCGCTTCCACTGCAAACACTGCTATGTTGATTAAAGTTTAATTAAGAATCACATTTGGCTGAGTGTCTAGCTCCACTCTACAGGAACAGATTTCTGTGGGCTTAACTCTATAGCTGGCAAAATCCTCTTTTATTACATTCAACCTGTTGTGGAAGCACGGGGCAGGAGGGAAGCCAGCCAGCTGCTGAGACCTTGTTTGCTGTCGGAAAAATCCCAAGTCTCTAGAGATTCCCCTGCAGCGGCCCGACTTAATATCAGCACCATCGCTTCACAACTATTATTAATGATACTCTTCATTAATTTCTTGTTGGGCTGATGTTATTTATTAAAATATTAAAGAAAACTCCAGAGACACGTGTACACACACACAAACACACACACACACAAGTAATGAGGGATGTGTCCTCCTCTCTCTCTTTCAAACTCTATTTCTCTCTGTTGCTCTTTCTTGTTCTTTATGGATGGAGAGTGGAATTACACATGGACACTGCCATCTCTCTCTCTCTCTCTCTCTCTCTCTCTCTCTCTCTCTCTCTCTCTCTCTCTCTCTCTCTCTCTCTCTCTCTCTCTCTCTCTCTCTCTCTCTCTCTCTCTCTCTCTCTCTCTCTCATTAGCTGCTCTCTTGGGCTGAGTGACACCATAAATCTATTCTGCATGCAGCCCATAGCTGGCCACACACACACACAGAGAGAGAGAGAGAGAGAGAGAGAGAGAGAGAGAGAGAGAGAGAGAGAGAGAGAGAGAGAGAGAGAGAGAGAGAAGAGAGAGAGAGAGAGAGAGAGAGAGAGAGAGATTGTAGTTCTCTTCTCTCATTAATGAGGCATCCACATGAGAGATGAATTGACTACTGCCCATCCGAAATAAGCATCCAATGTGTCGGGCCACCACCATCACCCAGCATGCAGATTTGGGTCACAAGGTGACACCCTAATTCTTCATTAGGAATATATGGTAATGTCACTCCTTTGATCACAGCAGTACTACAACACCGCATGTCATACTAATGCATGACAGTATTAGATGGGACAGCAACATTTGTTTGCATCAAATGAATATATATATATATATATATATATATATATGAAGAGTTCAGATGCAAAAGCCTCTAAATGCCATTTGAAATTTTCTTCTTGAATGATGATTTTTATCAAACTTGTATATTTAAGTTCAGTAATTTCACTTAAATAACAATTAATAGGTAATTATCATTGCAATTTAAGTGAAATCACTGAACTTAAATATACAAGCTTCATAAAAATGATAATTCTAGAAGAAAATTTCAAATGGCACTTAGAGGCTTTTGCATCTGAACTCTTCATATATATTTATATATATATATATATATACCAATATCTCCATAATAAAGTTTGTATTTGACAAACATAATATTCATGTTTCATATGATAGTTATCCCCAAGAACCAAAAAAACACCATCAGGATAATTATTAATATAATAAACTACATTTTATAGAGCACAAATTGCAATGTCAATTGCCAATATTAATATTCATAATTGTATATAATTAATAACAATTTTATTTTGTTACAATATATTCCTATATTATGCACATAATTTGTAGAAGAATCATTATAAAATTGTTAATATTAAAAAAATAATTAACTAATTAATGTATTATCAACATGAAATCAAAATGGACCATTCTTCTTTTTTAATGACATTTTTCCCCCTTGTCATCATTGATCAAAATAATTCCCCCTCCATCTTACAACAACATCTCTTCTCTTCTTTCACAACGTAAGGGCAAATGCCATTGATCCAACAATCCAATCAATTCCAGATGGACATTTGAACAGATCGCACATTTTTTTTTCTTGATTGAGAAGCCATTTTACACGGCTAAATGTCACAATAGTGAAGAAATGACTATTGCAACTTCCATTTCATGCCGACTTTAATTATCAACGAACCAAACACAGTTAATTTGTGATCATTTGTGCACAGTGTCACTAATGGTCACTTTTTTGGAGGTATTTGTACAGCTGTCTGTCTAAACATCTTATCATCAAACATCTTACGTTCTTAGCAACCTTCAATTTACCCCACCTTCATTTTGTCCTAGTCCCTCATTTGATATCTGCAGTATTAATGGGTGTTCTGGCAAAACTGTTTCATATTAATCATAATAATTAATCAGATCCAATTATATAATATATAAATGGGAACAAATTGCTGGAAAAGTAATGATCTATCATGAAGGTGCCACCAAGAAAAAGAGAATAAAACAGCAATTAGAAGGGGAGATATTTTAACAGTGCTAGTCTGCAGCAAATATGATGGTGTAATTAGTGTATGTGTGTGTGTGTGTGTGTGTGTGTGTTACTAGAATAAGAAAGTAATGAATTTCTGGGGAACATTATTTGTGACATGTGTTTGGTCATCGTTGTTCATTTGTTTGCCGGATCCTCTGAAGTCAGAGCCTGAAATGCAATTAAATTTCCAGCTTTTCCACAGCTAAAGTATGAGGTGAAGAGAGCAGCAAAACAAGACATCTTAATTATCTTCATTATGAAAAATAATGCATCACACCCTTCCAAACAAAGACCGAGGCAAAACAAGACTTTGTCCCTCTCTCTCTGAAATAATATATTCATGGTGCTGTTTGCAGTACTATCTACAAATTAGCATGACTGTATTATCTATTATATCCGGTTTATATGGTGCAACCCGCAAGCCTTGAGGAGTTAAAATGGTCTACACCATCACAGTTGTTCTTTCATCTCGATGTTGTGGCAGCCACAAAGAAGTTAAACCCTTATCATGACAGTTCCAGAATCTGTCAGCATCACTCGACGCCAAAACCTCATCCACTCGAATCGCATTTATTTCCTATGTCAGAGATAAGGAGGACAGGAACAGGTAAATCCCTGGACATGAAACAAACCCACTCCTGTGTGACCAGCCAAGCCAACAGATAGAGACACACATCTACTTTTCCTTCTTCAAATGGACCATTTTCCATTAACTCTTCAGTAAAGCCATAATGAGAAAAGAAATTAGAAGACGTATTATCAAATGTACCTTCAGTCCAAAAATCTTTCAGAGCTGAACAAAACAAACAACTGAAACAGACCCAAAGAAATATGCATGTATAGTATATATGCATGTTATACCCATATTAAAAGTAACATATTATACTCAAAAAGTCTTCATCCAGTGGACAACCAGTCAAATTTATAAAGCCATGTTTTGCTGAAGTGTTTTTCTTTAATTGCTAATGCGACCTTTTTACATCACAGACTGAACAAAATTGCTTGGTAATCGGTTGACCTAAATTGGTATTATCTAATTGTGTAGTTAAATTTAACAACTGACAGATATTCAACCTGATTCATTTGTGAGACAGTCTAACAGAAGGATGGATGGCCAAAACCAGTGAAACTGAGTTGATACTCATATTGTCAGTTATTTTCATATTCTATTACCATTTTCTAAACTATAGGAAATAAAATGTGATAATGTGAGAAATCTTAAAGGTGTCTAAATATTTTTTGTTTGACTGTATATATATATATATATATATATATATATATATATATATATGAAGAGTTCAGATGCAAAAGCCTCTAAATGCCATTTGAAATTTTCTTCTTTAATGATGATTTTTATCAAACTTGTATATTTAAGTTCAGTTATTTCACTTAAATGGCAATGATAATTGTGAAATAACTGAACTTAAATATACAAGTTTGATAAAAATCATCATTAAAGAAGAAAATTTCAAATGGCATTTAGAGGCTTTTGCATCTGAACTCTTCATATATATAATAGTAACCAATTTCAAGTTATACTGCACACTTTCCCTTACACATTCATATCAAATTTAACACATTTTTATTGCATCATCCATTCCTATTTGCAAAGCATCCATTCCCGTGTCTTATTAAGAGAAGCAGTGGTGTCTTCCTCTGAGAGCCGGTATTAATCACCCTGCTCATGTGCTCTCAGAGCAGACCTGGGAACAGGCCTAATAAGACATACCCTGCACTACCAGACCAAGGGGGCGAATAGTCTCCCCGCCTATGCATATGCAAATCTCACCCCTACATATTTACATATTTATTTATTGCCTCCGCTCATGTGGAGGTGCTGGCTGGAGAGGGTGTTAATATCTGTGGGGCAGCTTTTAGAGAGAGCGCTGGGAGAATTGGTGGGAGGTAGAACTCAGTTCACAGAGGAGATTCAGCTGTAATTAAGGGCTGTTTTACCGAGCATAAATAATGCTGTTTGTATTGAAGAGAGAGAGAGAGAGAGAGAGAGAGAGAGAGAGAGAGAGACAAAGAAAGAGAAAATAGATGCTAGATAAAAAGACAGGATAGAGGAGGGTGGGTCTGGCTGGGATTAAACACTCTCTTTAACGAGGCCTTTGATGCCTCTTATAAGCAGGTTTAAAACACACTTTGGCAACAGCAGGCTGTGTAAGTTATCCTGTAGAACTGGTTATGGAGACCTGTTGGAGGAAATTATCCAACCCGATCTCACAGCAATGCGTACAAATTTTACGAGGTGGCTAATTCGTACGAATTCATATGACCTCACTCAACACATTCTCATCCCAAGACATCATCTAACTGACGATGAGAACGGGCTGCCTCACGAATTCGTAATATTTTTGTTACATCGTACATATTTTATGAGTACGAAATCGTACGAATGAACTACTGTACACCTGACCCCACCCCTAAACCTACCCATTACGAGGGATGTCGCACAAATTTGTGCGAATTAGCCACATTTTACACACTCATATGGATGTCGCACAAATTTGTGCGTATTAGCCACATTTTACACACTCATATGAATGTGAATCTATTGTAGAAAGAGCAAGAAGAAAAAATGCGCAGGGGAGGGGCATTTTATTGCCTTTAATTAAAAAGTGCAATGGCACTTTTTTTTAATAATGACAATGTATTCTCATCCAACGCATTCTCATCCTTTAACGTCATATAGAACGCTATATGCCAAAACGGCGCTATACTACGCACATGGCACCCGTTATCGTTAATATAACACGCGTTGTGAGGGCTAAGTTTAGGTGTGGGGTAGGGTCTGCGTGTCATATTCACGCTAAAGGATTTATAACGTCTTGGGTTCGCGTGTTATATTAACGATAAAGGGTGCCATGTGCGTAGTATAGCGCCGTTTTTGCATATAGCGTTCTATATGACGTTAAAGGATGAGAACGGGCTGTCTCATCCTAGGGTGTCATATAGTGATGCTTTTGACATTGTGTCTGAATCCAAAGCACATGCCACCCTTTAGCGTCAATATAACACGCTTCGGTTTTGGTAGGTTTAGGTCTGGGGTAGGGTTAGGGTTAGACCACTAGGAGGCGCCTTCTGGCCCATATATATCTGCGTCTCATATTGACGCTAAAGGTTGCCGTGTGTGTCGGATGTAGACGCAATGTCAAAGGCGTCAGTATATGACGCCTTGGGATGAGACCGGGCTGATAATATGCATCATTCATTTATGATACAATTCAACTTTCAATGAAACATACACTGTAAAAAATATTGATGGTTTAACTTAAAAAACTAAGTAACCTGGTTGCCTTAAAATTTTAAGTTAATTGAACTGGAAAAAGTGAGTTAATACAATGAAGGAGAATGATTTAATCATCAGAAACTCAAAATTATATGTTATCTGAACTAAATAAACTATTTAAGTTGATTTGACAAAAGAGAAAATGTTGTGATTACTACACTGTAAAAAAATATTGTTGGTTTAACTTAAAAAAGTAAGTAACCTGGGTTGCCTTAAAATTTTAAGTTCATTGAACTGGAAAAAGTGAGTTAATACAATGAAGGACTCAAAATAATAAGTTATCTCAACTAAATAAATTATTATAAAGTTGACTTGACAAAAGAAAATATGTTATGATAACAAATCTTGAAAATTGGCGATTTTGATTTTGGTGCACACTATAGACATGAATGAGATCTCAAATCAAGCACTCTAAAAAATGCTGGGTTGTTTTAACCCAACTTTGGGTCAAATATGGACTAACCCAGCCATTGGGTTAAATTTTTACATTACATTTTTAACCCAGCATTTTGGGTTTGTCCATATTTGACCCAAAATTGGGTTAAAACAACCCAGCATTTTTTAGAGTGAGCAATTAGACTCACCATTTTCACATCTTGGTGATTTTGAAAGAATTTAGAAGAAAATGCTTTTAAATTATATTATTATTGTCTGTATTTCTACATACTGGTTACTGCATAGAGTTTACATGAGTTATATGTAAGATTTAACATGGCTTATTTGACTGACTAACTACAGATTCATATGCGTCTCATTTCCTTTGGCAACAGCCATCTTCCCATCAGCAATTCAGTCACGCAGTTTCATGGGTCAACAAGACAACCAGATAGATAAATATGTTTACTCATAGCCTTCAGATCAGAGATTCATGTCTGTCTTATTGTTTTATTTACTCAAAAAATAAAAACAGAATAGTCAAATATTTCCTCAGGATCCCTTCGGATGCCTGAATTCTTGAAAATGGCTTGCAACTAATGGTGGAATATAGAGGTTTTACGCTGTTGTAGATAGAATAGTCTACCTTGAGAGTGCCACAATTAAAACATATGTTTGAGTTCATGATTAGTTAAGAGGAGGAAAAGACAGCTACATATTTAGAAATCCTCTTGAGTTCTGACTACAGAGGCGTTGCGTATTCTCGCAAGAGATATTGAGATCCACAGCTATCTAATATCTCCCTCACAGCACACAAATTAAAGCAATGAAAAATATTTAAAAAAAAAAAAAAAAAAAACTCTCTCTGAGGACATGCTGTACCTGTTCAGGCTCCCTCCAGAGCATATAATTAAAGAAGGATTTCTCACTGATCCATATAAACATTTATGTAATCCACACTACTCATCCCCCTCTTTTAGTTTAATATACCTTTGTTAGTCTCCATTCAGTTGTTCTCACAGCACTATGAGCAGAGTTATACAACAGAAACAAGCTAACAATATGGGATACAAGCTCCTCTGGGTGCAATTACTATCTCTCTCTCTCTCGCTCTGTTTCGAAGAGAGGATGCCCCCCATGAGTAAAACACTTTTGTTGTCATGGCGGTGTGGCGGGATGCTGCCCGGGTGTCTGAGTTTGCTGCTCCCATGAGGAGGGGAATAATAGTGTCCGACTCAAAGGGCCAATAAATCAATCGCACTTAACAGCCGCAGTTCAGAAGATTTCAGATGGTCTCTAAATGAAAACATGAGGGCAGCCTGCGCTCTCTGCCATTTGTCATCAGGTGACTGTGACACAGCAAGGTTATTATACTGACAGGAGTATGTTTTGTTCATTGTTTTGGTTTGGTTCTGTTTCCCTGCCTTGTGTATCCTGACCTAGTTTTCTCGTGTGTGCCAGTTTGTTCCCTAGTTACATTCACTTGTCGGTAATTCCATCCCCCCCCCCCCTTCCTTTCTCAGTTTATTGTTTAGTGTCATCTGTGTGCTACGTGGTTGTGGATTCGGTAACACTTTAGAATACGGTTCCTTCGTTAATGAATAACTACACAAGAACTAATGAGTAACATAATATTAACAATCTAGTAACTATTATTAACTAACAAGAAACTCTGATTAACGAACTAGTAAGTAATAGCGCACAGACGAAAGTGGTAGTTCACTATTAAGTAATCAATAACTACTATTTTTTTTAATACCTCCCAGAGAACTACTGAAAAAGTTTATTAAGAATCTAGTAACTATTAACTAAAATAAATTCTTATTAACGAATTAGTAAGTAATAGCTCACAGATGAAAGTGTTACTAGATACTTCTGTGGGAATTACTAATTATTTGGATCCGTATTATAAAGTGAAGATCATTGGAACTAACTAGTAATTACTCAAGTGTTACTACATGATCTAGTCATGATTTGTGCAAACGTTTGAGATTTTTGGTGAACTTTAGTATACTTTTAGAAAATGTCTTTAGTAACACTTGAGTAATTACTAGTTAGTTCCAATGATCTTCACTTTATAATATGAATCCAAATAATTAGTAATTCCCGCAGAAGTATTTAGTAACACATTCATCTGTGAGCTATTACTTACTAATTCGTTAATAAGAGTTTCTTTTAGTTAATAGTAGTTACTAGATTCTTAATAAACTTTTTCAGTAGTTCTCTGGGAAGTATTAAAAAAATTGTAGTTATTGATTAATTAATAGTGAACTACCACTTTCGTCTGTGCGCTATTACTTACTAGTTTGTTAATCAGAGTTCATTGTTAGTTAATAATAGTTACTAGATTGTTAATATTGTGTTACTCATTAGTTCTTGTGTAGTTATTCATTAACGAAGGAACCGTATTCTAAAGTGTTACCGTGGATTCTAGCTCCCGAGTTTTACATGCTCGTTTTGTCACGAAAAAACATGTGATAAGACAAACCGGAAATGACGCAAAACAGCATGTTTGTCAATACCCAGCGAAGAAGACGAAGAACACAACACGCGAATATGGACGTCAGACAGAAACTAGTGCTTTAAACTGTTCGGGCGATGATTTGGTCTGAGAAAAAAAAAGCAAAAAAAAAAAAAAGATTTACCCGGTGACCTCAACCAATGCCTTGCTCTGATTGGCTGGAGCTCATGACATCACTGAGGTTGAGTCACGTGACTGCTCTGGATATGTAGCATGCTAGATATTTTCTTCTAACAGATCTTTCATAATAACAGATTGGCAAACGTTCATCTTCTGCTAATTCCCTGCGATTTGAACGCGATAACACCCTGACCTGTTGGCGAGCTCAACGATTTTCAAATCGGGCTTAAAACGGGCTTAAAATCCTGTAGTGTGAACTTGATTTAACTGGGCAGTGGATCTGTAACTCCCAGCATGCTTAGCAAGGAATTGTATTAGGAGGGTAAATTTCAGGATTAAAGTGTTATTTTATGTGTTTTTCAGTAAATGGAAATATGTTGCTAGTTAATGTTAGTGTTATTGTTCAGTTATGTTAGAAACTTAGAGGACTTTCTGTATGTTTTTGAATTTTGTGATTACCATCATGCAGAAGGGTGGTGACTGTGGTGACTCTTAGAACTGCAGAAGTAATATTGTTACTATGTAAAGAGCGGTTATAATGTAATTAACACAATTATTTCACTTACATTGGAAGTGACTGTAGAGTCAAGATAGATAATTTTATCTCATCAAAAAAATTAAATGTAGTTAACATGACAAAATAACAATGTCTCTATTAGGAATGGCAAGACCTTAGGAAAGGACTTTTTTTTAGTAGTCTTGACCAAATTATTTTCAGTTAATACAACATGATTACAACAAATCATGTCAAACTAATTTGGTTTTGTTGGCAAAATGTAATTTATTTTTGTGTAAAAGTTTTCCTTACTTTAAGTTTGTTCAACAGCTTATTTTTTGAGGGCTGGAATTTTTGAAATACTTCATACATCAGTCTTCAACCTCACTGTATGTTGGATAAAACAACGCTATCTTGCGACCAGTTTGTACAAATTCATTGTCACGGTGTGGGTGCAGGCAGAAGAACAGGCTGAGTCCAAAAGCTCCAATACAAAACATCTACTCAAAAACTCCAAACGGGGACAAGGAAGACATGCTGAAGATACACACAATGTAACATTGACAATGACCGACCAAGACTTACTGAACAGAACAAACTAAATACAGACACTAACACCGTGTCCTAACTACACGCGACGCGATAAAATTCCAGCGACAGCAAGTGTGTCTGTCCACACTAGACGCGACGCGACTGTGAGATGCCACACATTCAGAACAGCATGTGAGCCTATGGTGTGAGCAGAGTCTCTCTGTGAAAGCGCACTGTTGGCCCGCACTCGCATTGAATATGGGTAAGGACATAATCAAATCAAGAAATGACATTATTAAAAATCAAAACATTAACAAAATATACTCATTGACTAATTTTGTTATGAAGTACAGTCGTATGTTTGCATAGAATTCATTTTGAACGCTATATTACATGCTTTCAAAATCTGAGGTAAATTATCCATTATCGCTTGTGGCACAGTGACCTATTTTTAACTAAAAATAAATGATGTGTACTCATAACCAGTGTAATTTCTTCATTCTGTCAGCCGCGACGTCGCAGAAATAGGAACCGTTTCTAAATTAGAAACTTCGCGTGTCGCGTCTGGTTAGGACAAAAACTCTGATTAACATGGAAAAGATACCTTTTATCGCGTGTCGCGGCGTCGCGTCGCGTGTAGTTAGGACACGGTGTCATGAACCAAAACCAGGTGATACAGATGACGATGATTACAAGACACAGGTGATGAAAATGAACTAATGACGGTTGGTATGGAAACAGATAAGAGGCGGCAAAACAGAACAGGACTAAACCAAAAGACTAAAACAGGGGGAAACAAAGAGTCAAACTGTTACATTTATACTATTTGTCTAAACTCCAGTGACGGGTAGGTTTATGGGCGGGGTCAGGGTTAGGTCATTCGTGTGACCAATTCGAATGTACAAATTGCTGTGAGATTGGGTTGGATAAACATGGGTTTTTCAGTGAGGTTTCATGAGTATGAGGGTCTGGATGTTGCAGGAATGCAGCATTTGATATATTCATTTTGCACATGCTTTTTTCATTTACATCGTCAAAGCAAATGATGAATGGGAACACTGAACCCCCCCCCCCCCTCTCTCTCTCTCTGTGTGTGTGTATCATTGTAAGGATTAGGTGGGGACCAAATGTACCCACAAGGATAGTAATATAAGTATTTTTTGACCTTGTGGGGACATTTTATAAAGCAGCTTATAAATCACTCTAAATTATGTTTTTTTGTAAATGTAAAAAAGCAGAAAATTTTGTGTTATGGGTAGGTTTTGGGGATCGAATATATAGTTTATATATAAACTTATGTGTGCATAAGTGGATGTGCCATGCTCACCTATAAGCTAAATGGACCAAACGCCACTTAGCACAGCAGTCTGTTTCGACTGCTGAAGGCGAGGAAGAGCACATTCTCATGTGTATCACAAGGGAGGATTGGAACAACTGCAATGGGACTCACCTGTCATGGATGAAAGCAGGACAGAGACTGAGGGCCCTGTCTTGCACAGAGCGCAATTGACTTTGTACACCGACGCATGTATCATTCCTATTTTGCACCCGAAGCACAGCAGACTTTTTCTCTCCAGATGCACGTCGGTAAATTAGGGAATGAACTTGTGCTCCCGGGGGTGGTTCAGCGAAAAGAGGAGGCATGTTCCAGTGCAAACGTTTCAGAGAGCAATTCCGACACAGGCCAGGAAAAACCTAGTCTAAAACCTAGTCTATTTAAGGTTGCATGCTTGGCCATAATGTTGCATGTGCACAACAATCATACACTTTGCTTCTCTCATTTACACAGATGCAGCAGTTCCCAATTTTGCAAACCATTCATAATTACAAGGAAAAATAAATCTAGCTTACACATTTACCCAAATTAGTATTCTAAGCCTGTTTAACCGAAGCTAATTTGGGTGGGTTTCTCCCATCCCCATACAGCGTCACTATGCCCCTGACAAGCATGCCGGTCTCCTCGGCTGTAATCCGCTCCTGGTGTGCGCCTGGCAGATCCGGCATTATAACAGCAATCTGCAACGGAACAAGCGCCTGCTTTTAAAGAGAATGTGAGAAGACGTCTGATTGTTTTATTGCATGTTACGCTCAAACCATTTCTATGAGTAATCTAGTTTAGATTTGCGTTGGGCGCAAGAGTCATTTATCCCACCGGTACTCTCGGTTTGGGCCAAATTCTGAGCTTGGAGCCCTTCCCACGGACAGCGGGCCAAATACTCATACTCTTTTTATCTATCGGATTATTTGTAAGTGTGAATGTGAAATGTAATAAAAAGGAAGTTTTATGCAAATAAAGTTGTGCATGTGTGTGTTTAGTGAATGGTGTCTTTGAGGATGTGACGTCACCTGTTGTCACTTCTAGAGTTGCACAGCCTCCCGTATGTGCATGTGTGACGCGTAAGAGCAGGTGTGCATGTATGTGAGTTGTGTGGCTCTTGCCTCTGAAAATGTCAGACAGACTTCAGGCTGAGAGGAGAGCCCTGCAGAGAGATATCTTTGCCCACTGTCAATGAGGTTACCACACACACACATGGCCAGACAGAAAGGGAGCTTTTGTTTACCGCTGCAGGAGAGAAGAGTGCATGATAGGACACACACGCACACACAGAGACGTAATAATATTATCCTCTAGTGTTAAGCCGTGAAAACAAAGTGGGTTTTAATTACAGATCATGTATTATCTAACATGGAAAGGTCTGAAAAAGCACAATATGTGGTGATGTGCTGGCGCGTGTGTGTGCGTGGGGTGGGGTTGGCTGCCGCTGATTAATTATTTTGTGTGTGTGTGTCGAGAGAGGGGGGCATTTTTTCTAGTAAAGCTACAAGGAGCATTAGCCATCAATCCTGGTCATCAAATCAGGCCATAGTGTGCTGTTGTGCCTATTACTTCTGAATTCATTTCCCTAAATTAAATCGGACTCTGAGCTCTCAGCTGCTCTGTGCATGTGGGGTTTTTTTTATCCATTTTCCTACCTATTTGTCAAAATGTAGTGTGTGACAGTGAAGTAATACACATTTATTATGCCAATGTGAAACAACAGGGTGTGTATATCATTAATTAACACAATATCTGTGGAGAGAGTTGCGCTTGTGTGTGTGTGTAGCATTCTCACATCCATCTATGCATAGGCAAATACTGTATAACTCAATCTAATAAATCCTTTACTTTTCCTCCTCACACCCCTTATTAGAAAATCAGTATCAATTTATTTTAGCCCAAACTTGATGGAGTGATTTTGAATATATTGCCCTTCAGGAGGAATAATGTAAAAGGCCTGTCTCATATAGGGAGGTTGTTATTTGGTTTTCACAACTAATGTGGGTTTGACATAAGTTCTGAATGTAGCAGTTTTGTTTTAGTGTTTTTGTTAGACATAATAGGTCATTTGTTAGGTCACATTCTTGTATTTGGTGGTTTACACTTACACAATGACAGCAAGAGACTGCCAGTGGCGTCATGACGACTGCACTGTGTTAATTCACTTATATCCATAACTGGAGAGCCAAAGTCTCTCTCTTATCACTAATAATAGAATGAAAATGATCGCTTTCAAAATGATAAGTAGATGAGGGACTACTTAAAATGCAGTGTTTAAATTAATTAACTGTAAACATGATTAAATTGAAGGATATAATCTGAAAGTATAATTGCCCACTGGGAATAAAATGAACTCAGTTGGTCGTTGAGTCTCCCCACTGTGTCTCGACGCTGCAAAACCACATCACTTTTATTCAAGTAAAAAGATTAATATGCATTTAAGAGATGCAGGTCTTAATCTCAATCTAAGGGACATTTAAAGCGCGCTGGGAGCCGCGGATGTGAGCGTGTGCTGATGCCGGCGGTCATGCTCTCTAATGCGGCTCATTTGAAGCTGCGCGCCCGCTGTGCAAATCAAGCGCTCCGCATCACCATCCAGAACCTCAAAAAATAACAAGAAATACCAATTTCACCGCCGGACCTGAACATTCTCTGCTCTGAAATTTCACCACAGGATTAAAGTAGAGCAATTAGACTGTTATATTAATATGAAGTGGATAAACACCGGAACGGATCGGAAAGTTATTGTGTTCTGCATAAAATAATGGCATATTAATCTCTCTCCCTCTGGTTGACGTTTATTAGACTATAGTATTGTCAGAATGGGGATCTTTATGGGCAATTAGGACCTTATACATTTCAAGTGCAGGTAAATTAGATGGTCATGTATGGTCAAAGCAGCGTAATTCATTCAGCTGAAATGCCAGGAGTGTGTGCATGTGTGCGCGTGCGCGTGCGTGTGTGTGTGCTTAGGTTAAATCTGACAAAACCTTCCTTTGGGAACATTTGGGGATGTCTGCATTTGGAAGAACAATTTATAAAATAGAGGGGAGAGAGAGATGGCGAGAAAGTGAGCAGTAGGCCTATTCACCTCTTTGCTTGTATACATCAGGCTCTGACTCAAAATGATGAAGTGTTTCATGAGAGTTTCAGGGCATGAAACACACACATGTCCAATAATAGTCCAGATTAAATGTTTAGTGATCATGTTGACAGGCATATAAATAAATTATCATTTAGGCCATAATTAAACTGATATTAAGCATCAGAAAACCGTTGATCCAGAGAGAAGTCATGTTATGTTAAAAAAAGGGACACATTAACTTAAGTTTAATTTCACAACTTTAAATGGGACTTTCAATCAATCAATCAATCAATCAATCAATCAATCAATCAATCAATCTCAAAACACATTGTAAAATGTCCTCCGAGATGGTGGATAAAAAACCTTGATAATTAAAAATTAAAATAAAACTGATTATTGTGTGTGTGTTATCGCTTAATCGAACTGTGTTTTACCCAAAAATTAAAATTATGAATAGTATATGACTCTTTCAGACGAATACAATCAAAAACAATCTTCCAAGCTTTTTAATGGCAGTGAATGGTCGTTTCTGTTTCGAATTCCATATCTATCTATTCATCATAAAAGTGCATCTATCCAAGTAACACTTTAGAATACTGTATCTTACTTCCTGCGGAATTAATAAGGAATTATTGACGAACTAATAGGTAACTTTTCATTAACTACTTCTTCACTACTGTTAACTACTAAGGAAGATGTGTTAACTAATCAGTATGTAATATAATTGTATGATTGTGTTATGTATCAGTTAGTTAATCAAAAACTAATTCTGTCATACCTCCTGAAGTACTACTAATTATCTACTAATTAAGGTTCAAGAAAAATAACTAAGAAGTAACTACTGAACAGTCATACAAAACTAACCTCAGATTATTTCTATATTTTATATACAGTACTGTGTGTGTCTGTTTTCCTCAGCATAGAATGCCACTGAGTAAATTCATGTATTTGAGGCAACGACTGAGGGAAACTGAAAATATAGGGAATTTATTAGTAATTAATAATTAAGTATCAAATAATTCTGCAGGAATTACTTAGAAGCTGGAACAGTATTCTAAAGTGAAAATATAGGGAACCCATTAGTAATTCATAAAGAATTATCAAATAATTATCCAGGAATTAGGTTACTTATAATCTGAAACAGTCTTGTAAAGTGAAAATATAAGGAACTTATTAGTAATTAATAAATAACTTTTAAATAGTTCTTCAGGAATTACTTAGAAGCTGGAAAAGTATTCTAAAGTGACAATACAGGGAACCCATTAGTAATTAATAAATAATTATCAAATAATTATCTAGGAATTAGGCTACTTATAACCTGAAACAGTCTTCTAAAGTAAAAAATATAAGGAACTTATTAATAATTAATAAATAATTATTAGATAGTCCTTCAGGAATTACTTAGAACCTGAAACAGTATTCTACAGTGACAAAATAGGGAACCCATTAGTAATTAATAAATAATTACCACATACTTCTGACTCAAATCAAACTTACTATATATATATATATATATATATATATATATATATATATATATATATATATTAACGTAATCATCTAAACCTTTTTAAAATACACGACAATTACTTGTTTACATGATATCTTCATTTATTTCAGATGAGAACATTTTTTAATACAGCAAAATTTTTATTTCGTTTTAACATCTATAATACTGTTTACATTTAAACTCATTTAACAAACATTTTAGAATAAAAAAAAAACAAAAAACACTTGACCCCATAACCTGCCCATAACAGATTTTAACATCTGATGTAAATAGATTGAGCTAGCTATAGGGTAACTGACATCGTGTCCTTGTATATTGCCTTGCATAAACAAAATGATTTACAGCACAGTAATGATTTTATGGATTAAATAAAACGTACACAAATCTGTATTTTGCTAAAGAAATGCACCAAATCGGCGGTGCTGAGAACTCTCCAGAGGAGGATGCAAATGCCTGCGCTCCTGCGTCACCAAATCACTGTCAAGTCAAGTCAAGTCAATGAAAGCTTTAGCTTAAAGTTCTGTCAGGAAGACTCAATCAGCGCGTCATGTATTACCTTCATTCCTATCCAATCAGGTGTTAACAATCTCAGTATAAAAGATTGGTACTTACACTTGTCTGAGTTCGCAGATGCTGACGCTGCCATTCACCTCCATCCTCCTCAACCACCACCAGATGGTACCTTCCCCTCCATCCTCCCCATCACCACCTCCAGGATGGTCCCTTCCTTACCTCCAGGGTGGGCTGCGCCCCCGCCTTCATCTCAGGCGGGACATGCAGATTCGGCTAACCTCGCTATGCTCGCTAAGGACGGGGCCTACGCCAAAGAAGTCATAAATTTATATATAGCGCTTTTTACAATACAAATTGTTTCAAAGCAGCTTCACATAGATAACAGGAAAACAATGTTGTAATAGTATTGTTAAATTCAAAATTAAATGTTAAATGTCCCCAACTAAGCAAGCCAAAAGCCAATGGCGACAAAGGCGAAGAGAGGTGAAAAAGGCAACAGTGGCAAGGAACCAAAACTCCATCAGGTGAACTCAATGGAGAGAAAAAAAACCTTGGGAGAACCCAGGCTCAGTGTATGTGGCTACCGCGATATTGCCGGAACTTGAATGGTGCAAAAGAAGTTTAAAATGTATAAGAACTAAGTATAATAATAAGGTGTAATATACATTATATGTTTTTGCTTATTTGCAGATCATAGCCTATAGGTAAATTCTTGTCACTGAAGAATGACAAACTGACTACTGTGTATGACTGTTAATTAGTAGTTACTTCATAGTTATTTTTCTTGAACCTTAATTAATAGATAATTAATAGAAGTTCTTCAGGAGGTATGACAGAATTCATTAGCTATTAATTAACTAACTGATACTTAACACAATCATAAAATTATATTACACACTGATTAGTTAACACATCTTCCTTAGTAGTTAACAGTAGTGACTTAAGTGTTAATAAAGAATTACCTATTAGTTCTTCATTAATTCCTTATTAGTTATGCAGTTAGACAGTATTCTAAAGTGTTACCGTGCATCTCATAAAAGTGTATCTATCCATCATAAAAGTATATCTAACATCATAAAAGTGCATCTATCGATAATAAAAGTACATCTATCCTTCATAAAAGTGTATCTATCCATCATAAAAGTACATCTATCCATCATAAAAGTGCATCTATCCATCATAAAAGTGCATCTATCCATCATAAAAGTCTATCTATCCATCATAAAAGTGCATCTATCCATCATAAAAGTGTATCTATCCATCATAAAAGTTCATCTATCCATCATGAAAGTGCATCTATCCATCATAAAAGTCTATCTATCCATCATAAATGTGCATCTATCCATCATAAAAGTACATCTATCCATCATAAAAGTGCACCTATTCATCATAAAAGTATATATCCATCATAAAAGTGTATCTATCCATCATAAAAGTGCATCTATCCATCATAAAAGTATATCTAACATCATAAAAGTGTTTCTATCCATCATAAAAGTGCATCTACCCATCATAAAAGTGCATCTATCCATAATAAAAGTGCATCTATCCATCATAAAAGTGCATCTGTCCATCATAAAAGTGCATCTGTCCATCTTAAAAGTGCATCTGTCCATCTTAAAAGTGCATCTGTCCATCATAAAAGTGCATCTATCCATCATAAAAGTGCATCTATCCATCTAACACAGTCTCATCCCAAAAAGTCATATAACTGACGTTTTGGGACGTATTTTGACCATACGTCAATATCCGCCTTTTTAGGGCCCCCTTAAACGTCGGTAGATGGCGATCCCGGGCCGTCATACAACTGACGCTTTACCTTTAACGTCAGTTAGGTGACGGGTTAGGTTTAGGGTTAAGTTTAGGTATGGGGTAGAGTTAGGATCCCATAACCTCATCTACCGACGTTTAAGGGGCCCTAAAAAGGCGAATATTGACGTATGGTCAAAAGACGTCCCAAAACGTCAGTTATATGACGATTTGGGATGAGACCGGGTTGATCCATCAGTGCATCTATCCATCATAAAAGTATATCTAACATCATAAAAGTGTTTCTATCCATCATAAAAGTGCATCTATCCATAATAAAAGTGCATCTATCCATCATAAAAGTGCATCTGTCCATCATAAAAGTGCATCTGTCCATCATAAAAGTGCATCTGTCCATCATAAAAGTGCATCTGTCCATCATAAAAGTGCATCTGTCCATCATAAAAGTGCATCTATCCATCTTAAAAGTGCATCTGTCCATCATAAAAGTGCATCTATCCATCAGTGCATCTATCCATCATAAAAGTGCATCTATCATCATAAAAGTGCATCTATCCATCATAAAAGTGCATCTCTCCATCATAAAAGTGCATCGTGTTAAATATGGATATTATATATTATTCTTACAGCCATGTGGAGAAATTTTATGAACTAATATTCAAATTTAACACAATGTACTTTTATGGAATAAAAAATAAAATATAACGCCCATTCACTGTCATTATAAAGCTTGGAAGAGCCAGGATATTTTTAAATATAACTCTGATTGTATTTCATCTGAAAGAAGAATGTCATATACTCCTAGGATGACTTGAGGGTAAGTAAATCATGGAGGAATTTTCATTTATGGGTGAATCCCTTTATCTTAGCAAAATGCTAATATGGGTTTGACAACTAATGTGGGTTTGACATAAGTTCTGAATGTAGCAGTTTTGTTTTAGTGTTTTTGTTAGACATAATAGGTCATTTGTTAGGTCACATTCTTGTATTTGGTGGTTTACACTTACACAATGACAGCAAGAGACTGCCAGTGGCGTCATGACGACTGCACTGTGTTAATTCACTTATATCCATAACTGGAGAGCCAAAGTCTCTCTCTTATCACTAATAATAGAATGAAAATGATCGCTTTCAAAATGATAAGTAGATGAGGGGCTACTTAAAATGCAGTGTTTAAATTAATTAACTGTAAACATGATTAAATTGAAGGATATAATCTGAAAGTATAATTGCCCACTGGGAATAAAATGAACTCAGTTGGTCGTTGAGTCTCCCCACTGTGTCTCGACGCTGCAAAACCACATCACTTTTATTCAAGTAAAAAGATTAATATGCATTTAAGAGATGCAGGTCTTAATCTCAATCTAAGGGACATTTAAAGCGCGCTGGGAGCCGCGGATGTGAGTGTGTGCTGATGCCGGCGGTCATGCTCTCTAATGCGGCTCATTTGAAGCTGCGCGCCCGCTGTGCAAATCAAGCGCTCCGCATCACCATCCAGAACCTCAAAAAATAACAAGAAATACCAATTTCACCGCCGGACCTGAACATTCTCTGCTCTGAAATTTCACCACAGGATTAAAGTAGAGCAATTAGACTGTTATATTAATATGAAGTGGATAAACACCGGAACGGATCGGAAAGTTATTGTGTTCTGCATAAAATAATGGCATATTAATCTCTCTCCCTCTGGTTGACGTTTATTAGTGGTGCTTGCTGAAAGCAAGGCAACACTATTACTATTGTGTTTTTTGAGTCGGCCCAAAAGTTTGGCACGCTACTCCTCCCGCAGTTTTTGTCACACACCCATGAATGAGGTCTCAAAACGTGCGGAATATTCGGGAATGGTGTGCTATGACTTTTCTAAGCGATCGGGGGTACGATGTTCGCCCGAAGGGCAAACAAATTTCCCAAAAATCCCATAGACTTAACATTGCGACAAACTTTGACGAATCATAGCTCCGAGCGAGAATTTCACAGAAGCCTGCGATTTACCACATTTGAAGAGGCTGACAGGCTCTGTAAGAACATACCTCACAATGGGGTAAAAGTTGCACCCCTGGGGGGCAGGAGCTGCCCAAATTTTCCCCATTGACCCCCATGTTATTTATTATTCTTCTTCTTATTATTATTCTGGCCACTTTTTGGTTCGCTACTCCTCCCGCAGCTTTTGTCACAGACCCATGGGTGAGGCGTCAAATCGACCGGCTCATTTAGGAGAGGTGTGCTATGACTTTTCTAAGAGATCGGAGGTACGATGGTCGCCCCAGAGCCGAAAAAACGGCCCAAAAAAATCCCATAGACTTAACATTGCGAAAAAATTTGACGAGTCATAGCTCTGAGCGAGGATTTCGCAGAAACCAGCAATTTACCACATTTGAAGAGGCTGACAGGCTCTGTAAGAAAATACCTCACAATGGGGTAAAAGTTGCACCCCTGGGGGGCAGGAGCTGCCCAAAATTTTGCCAAAATTCCCATAGACTTAACATTGCGAAAAAATTTGACGAGTCATAGCTCTGAGCGAGGATTTCGCAGAAACCAGCAATTTACCACATTTGAAGAGGCTGACAGGCTCTTTAAGAAAATACCTCACAATGGGGTAAAAGTTGCACCCCTGGGGGGCAGGAGCTCCCCAAAAATTTTTTCCATTGAAATTTTCTAGTATAGCATTTTACTATTCCAGGAAAAAGTTTGGAGCACTCCTACGTCCACATTTTTTGTCACAGACCCATGAATGAGGCATCAAATCGTGCGGCCTATTGAGGAGAAGTGTCATATTAATTTTATAAGAGATCAGGGGTACGGTGTTCGCCCCAGGGGCGAACAAATTTCCAAAAAATCCCATAGACTTAACATTGAGACAAACTTTGACGACTCGTAGCTCCGAACGAGGATTTCGGACAAATGTGTGATTTGCCACATTTGAAGAGGCTGGCAGGCTCTTTAAGAACATACCTCACAATGGGGTAAAAGTTGCACCCCTGGGGGGCAGGAGCTGCCTAAAGTTTTCCCCATTGACTTACTATGGTGAAGGACGTCCCATCAAATGCATGTGTTTTTCCTAATATGGTAAATTGCATAGGGATTTTGTATTGAACATAGCTCTGGATCACAGTGTCATAGAGACAAGGGGGTGGGCTCATTTTACTCAGATGACCAATCAGTCTCTCAGGATCATTGTGAAGCTATTAAGCCACGCCCTAGCAACCATTTAGAGCACCTTAGCAACAACTCCCATAGACTTCCATTGAAAGAGATCAAATGGATATCTCAGGATATAAGTGTCATAGAAACATGAGGGTGGGCTCGTTTGACTTGGGCAAGCAAACAGCCAATCCTGAATCACCTCAACACTTACTGGCAACGCCCTAGCAACCATTGTAGAGCACCTTAGCAACCAAAATCCAAAGAGGGATATCTTCCATTCTGAATGTCATAGAGGCATGGGAGTTGTATTATATCATTCATACTGACAAGCAGCCTTTGGAGATTCATGATTGGCAGCTGCCAAGCCACTCCCTAGCAACCAAACAGAGTACCCAGCAACCATTTTGCAAGACCTATATCTCTGCATCAAAACATCGTATAGAGATGGGGGTTGGTTTATACATTCACATTGACTTTGGAGCTTCATGATTGGCAGCTGCCAAGCCACTCCCTAGCAACCAAACAGAGTACCCTAGCAACCGTTTTGCAAGACCTATATCTCTGCCTCAAAACATCGTATAGAGATGGGGGTTGGTTTATACATTCACATTGACTTTGGAGCTTCATGATTGGCAGCTGCCAAGCCACTCCCTAGCAACCAAACAGAGTACCCTAGCAACCGTTTTGCAAGACCTATATCTCTGCCTCAAAACATCGTATAGAGATGGGGGTTGGTTTAAACATTCACATTGACTTTGGAGCTTCATGATTGGCAGCTGCCAAGCCACTCCCTAGCAACCAAACAGAGTACCCTAGCAACCATTTTGTAAGACCTATATCTCTGCACCAAAACATTGTATAGAGATGCTGGTTGGCTCTTTTTACTCATGCTAGCAAACATGACTTGCTACATGCTACACATGCTAGCAGAGAATAGCTACATGCTAATATTGATTAGCTAAGTGCTAAATCATGCCAAGAAAATGCTACAAACTTCATAGTAACCATCTGTGACAACTACCAACCATCCAATACCAGAACATCCTAGCAACCTCCTTGCAACAACCTAGCAACCACCCAGAACACGCTAGCAACACCCTAGCAACCACCCAGAATACCCTAGCAACCGCCTAACAACACAATAGCAACCACCAGAACACCCTAGCAACCACCAAGAACACCCTAGCAACCACTCAGAACACCATAGCAACTGCCTAGCAACACCTAGCAACCACCCAGAACACCCTAGCAACACCCTAGCAACCACCCAGAACACCATAGCAACCACCTAGCAACACTATAGCAACCACCCAGAACACCCTAGCAACCACCTAGCAACACCCTAGCAACCACTCAGAACACCCTAGCAACCGTACAACAAAACCATAGCAACCACCCAGAACACCCTAGCAACCGCCTAGCAACACCCTAGCAACCACACAGAACACCCTAGCAACCACCTAGCAACACCCTAGCAACCACCCAGAACACCCTAGCAACCGAGCGAGCTTTTTGCCACTGCAAGCACCACTTCACATTTTCCTCTGGAAATGTACATTCTAGTTAGTGGTGCTTGCTGAAAGCAAGGCAACACTATTACTATTGTGTTTTTTGAGTCGGCCCAAAAGTTTGGCACGCTACTCCTCCCGCAGTTTTTGTCACACACCCATGAATGAGGTCTCAAAACGTGCGGAATATTCGGGAATGGTGTGCTATGACTTTTCTAAGCGATCGGGGGTACGATGTTCGCCCGAAGGGCAAACAAATTTCCCAAAAATCCCATAGACTTAACATTGCGACAAACTTTGACGAATCATAGCTCCGAGCGAGAATTTCACAGAAGCCTGCGATTTACCACATTTGAAGAGGCTGACAGGCTCTGTAAGAACATACCTCACAATGGGGTAAAAGTTGCACCCCTGGGGGGCAGGAGCTGCCCAAATTTTCCCATTGACCCCCATGTTATTTATTATTCTTCTTCTTATTATTATTCTGGCCACTTTTTGGTTCGCTACTCCTCCCGCAGCTTTTGTCACAGACCCATGGGTGAGGCGTCAAATCGACCGGCTCATTTAGGAGAGGTGTGCTATGACTTTTCTAAGAGAATCGGAGGTACGATGGTCGCCCCAGAGCCGAAAAACGGCCCAAAAAAATCCCATAGACTTAACATTGCGAAAAAATTGACGAGTCATAGCTCTGAGCGAGGATTTCGCAGAAAACCAGCAATTTACCACATTTGAAGAGGCTGACAGGCTCTGTAAGAAAATACCTCACAATGGGGTAAAAGTTGCACCCCTGGGGGCAGGAGCTGCCCAAAATTTTGCCAAAATTCCCATAGACTTAACATTGCGAAAAAATTTGACGAGTCATAGCTCTGAGCGAGGATTTCGCAGAAACCAGCAATTTACCACATTTGAAGAGGCTGACAGGCTCTTTAAGAAAATACCTCACAATGGGGTAAAAGTTGCACCCCTGGGGGGCAGGAGCTCCCCAAAAATTTTTTCCATTGAAATTTTCTAGTATAGCATTTTACTATTCCAGGAAAAAGTTTGGAGCACTCCTACGTCCACATTTTTTGTCACAGACCCATGAATGAGGCATCAAATCGTGCGGCCTATTGAGGAGAAGTGTCATATTAATTTTATAAGAGATCAGGGGTACGGTGTTCGCCCCAGGGGCGAACAAATTTCCAAAAAATCCCATAGACTTAACATTGAGACAAACTTTGACGACTCGTAGCTCCGAACGAGGATTTCGGACAAATGTGTGATTTGCCACATTTGAAGAGGCTGGCAGGCTCTTTTAAGAACATACCTCACAATGGGGTAAAAGTTGCACCCCTGGGGGCAGGAGCTGCCTAAAGTTTCCCCATTGACTTACTATGGTGAAGGACGTCCCATCAAATGCATGTGTTTTTCCTAATATGGTAAATTGCATAGGGATTTTGTATTGAACATAGCTCTGGATCACAGTGTCATAGAGACAAGGGGGTGGCTCATTTTACTCAGATGACCAATCAGTCTCTCAGGATCATTGTGAAGCTATTAAGCCACGCCCTAGCAACCATTTAGAGCACCTTAGCAACAACTCCCATAGACTTCCATTGAAAGAGATCAAATGGATATCTCAGGATATAAGTGTCATAGAAACATGAGGGTGGGCTCGTTTGACTTGGGCAAGCAAACAGCCAATCCTGAATCACCTCAACACTTACTGGCAACGCCCTAGCAACCATTGTAGAGCACCTTAGCAACCAAAATCCAAAGAGGGATATCTTCCATTCTGAATGTCATAGAGGCATGGGAGTTGTATTATATCATTCATACTGACAAGCAGCCTTTGGAGATTCATGATTGGCAGCTGCCAAGCCACTCCCTAGCAACCAAACAGAGTACCCAGCAACCATTTTGCAAGACCTATATCTCTGCATCAAAACATCGTATAGAGATGGGGGTTGGTTATACATTCACATTGACTTTGGAGCTTCATGATTGGCAGCTTGCCAAGCCACTCCCTAGCAACCAAACAGAGTACCCTAGCAACCGTTTTGCAAGACCTATATCTCTGCATCAAAACATCGTATAGAGATGGGGGTTGGTTTATACATTCACATTGACTTTGGAGCTTCATGATTGGCAGCTGCCAAGCCACTCCCTAGCAACCAAACAGAGTACCCTAGCAACCGTTTTGCAAGACCTATATCTCTGCCTCAAAACATCGTATAGAGATGGGGGTTGGTTTAAACATTCACATTGACTTTGGAGCTTCATGATTGGCAGCTGCCAAGCCACTCCCTAGCAACCAAACAGAGTACCCTAGCAACCATTTTGTAAGACCTATATCTCTGCACCAAAACATTGTATAGAGATGCTGGTTGGCTCTTTTTACTCATGCTAGCAAACATGACTTGCTACATGCTACACATGCTAGCAGAGAATAGCTACATGCTAATATTGATTAGCTAAGTGCTAAATCATGCCAAGAAAATGCTACAAACTTCATAGTAACCATCTGTGACAACTACAAACCATCCAATACCAGAACATCCTAGCAACCTCCTTGCAACAACCTAGCAACCACCCAGAACACGCTAGCAACACCCTAGCAACCACCCAGAATACCCTAGCAACCGCCTAACAACACAATAGCAACCACCCAGAACACCCTAGCAACCACCAAGAACACCCTAGCAACCACTCAGAACACCATAGCAACCGCCTAGCAACACCCTAGCAACCACCCAGAACACCCTAGCAACACCCTAGCAACCACCCAGAACACCATAGCAACCACCTAGCCAACACTATAGCAACCACCCAGAACACCCTAGCAACCACCTAGCAACACCCTAGCAACCACTCAGAACACCCTAGCAACCGTACAACAAAACCATAGCAACCACCCAGAACACCTAGCAACCGCCTAGCAACACCCTAGCAACCACACAGAACACCCTAGCAACCACCTAGCAACACCCTAGCAACCACCCAGAACACCCTAGCAACCGAGCGAGCTTTTTGCCACTGCAAGCACCACTTCACATTTTCCTCTGGAAATGTACATTCTAGTTAGTGGTGCTTGCTGAAAGCAAGGCAACACTATTACTATTGTGTTTTTTGAGTCGGCCCAAAAGTTTGGCACGCTACTCCTCCCGCAGTTTTTGTCACACACCCATGAATGAGGTCTCAAAACGTGCGGAATATTCGGAATGGTGTGCTATGACTTTTCTAAGCGATCGGGGTACGATGTTCGCCCGAAGGGCAAACAAATTTCCCAAAAATCCCATAGACTTAACATTGCGACAAACTTTGACGACTCATAGCTCCGAGCGAGAATTTCACAGAAGCCTGCGATTTACCACATTTGAAGAGGCTGACAGGCTCTGTAAGAACATACCTCACAATGGGGTAAAAGTTGCACCCCTGGGGGGCAGGAGCTGCCCAAATTTTCCCCATTGACCCCCATGTTATTTATTATTCTTCTTCTTATTATTATTCTGGCCACTTTTTGGTTCGCTTACTCCTCCCGCAGCTTTTGTCACAGACCCATGGGTGAGGCGTCAAATCGACCGGCTCATTTAGGAGAGGTGTGCTATGACTTTTCTAAGAGATCGGAGGTACGATGGTCGNTTAATGTCTAGTAATGTTTTATAAATGATGAATTAACTGTTTACTCATGCTTAACTAATGATTAATAGCGTGCAGTTATTATAAAGTGTTACCGGCTAAGGTATTATCTTACATGATATTAGCTATAGTGTTCTGCTATAAATATAGAAAACAATTGTCTAGCAACAATGGCAATTTTAATTATTTTAAATATAATCTTAATTTATATTTAAATAAGCAATATAATTTATTCTGCAATCCATGTTACTTTTTATGGACTTGTTAGCTAACATATTTTACATAGTTACATACTTTTCATTCCATTGAATTCAATTCAAAACATATGTGAATTAAAAATAGGCTCATGCGAAAGTTGAAAATGCGTGACCAATAGAAGAATGATACGATGCACGGCATGACCTCTTAGATGAATTAAAGGAATGCATTATCAAAGCTGTGTTTTGGACGTTGCTATTTCTCACAGAATTAGGAACGGTTATTG
The DNA here is from genome assembly GCF_016745375.1 of Pimephales promelas. The sequence continues at coordinate 6,722,472 of NW_024121455.1, forward strand.
AAACTACACTTTTAAAAAAGGTTCCAAAAAAGGTTTTACGCAGTGATGCCATAGAAGAACCAATTTTGCCTTCCCCAAAGAATCTTTCAGCGAATAGTTTTCAGCGAATAGCGAATAGAACGCTTTGTACAATGGAAAGTTTCCAAGGACGTTAAAGGTACTTCATGGAACCATTAATGCCAATAAAGAACCTTTATTTTGTTGTACATTAAGCAGCAGACATCTTTGAGCATTAAATACCATGGTTGACAAATCAAAATCCAGTTTTCCATTAGAGCCAGGTAAATTATAGGTTATATTTTAAGTCATAGTCATGCTGTGTTTTTCTAGCTCCTGGATAGATGACGGGTCTCTGTGGATCTATTTTGAGCTCCATCATTTCAGCCTGATTGAAGTCCCTTTTATTTAGCTTACATCACATCACTACGAAAAGCCAATCGGATGCATGCTCGTTCATACAATCTGATGCTGGATGAATTCAGATTCCTCTCAGACACTCAAGAGAGACTCAAAAGGTCACAATCTTTTCAGGAAACGATCATCATAACCCGTTCTTTACCACAGGATAGGCAGTGGCATTATATTCTAGCTGAATGAACCCTGTCTGAATCTGTCAGTACTCTGTCATGTAAGCTCTTTCTGTGCCGTGTAAACTAGCATGCCAGTGCACAGCCTTTTCCACAGTTGGTGCAGATGCTTTTAGACTACTTGATACCCGACATGTGTGCAGACACACAGATACACAGTCAAGATGCTCTTGTTCACACTTCACTGCATCTACACAACATGAGTCACATACCGCTCTCATGAACTCCCAAACATTATAGCAATAGAACTCACACAAGGCATGAGGTGAATGCAAAACACTTCATTAATAGAAATCCATCAAGGATTTTTTTTTTTTTTTATGAAACTGCTTGGGGAAGCTTTTTGTAATCAAATATTTACTCATAAGTGATTGTCCACAAAAAAAAAAAAAACAGATTTCATTCTCCTCTCTGATTGCTTATAATGGGAATTAGTTCTGCATGATTAATCATATTGCAATCGCAATGTTACGCCTATTCATTAATATGATGCAAAATGCTGCGATTTTATTAAATAAATGTGGGGACATGACAACCATTCCCTCTGAGAGCTTTTGGCCATTTTCTACACCGCTAATAAAAAAACCAGTCAGTTTCAGTTGAGGCAGTGGCACGTATGCTCACGTCGTGACTTTTTCCCTTGTGCAGCGTGGAGAACAGGTGAAGACGTATGTCAAGCTGGTGGACACAGAACTGGTGGCCAGAACAAAAATCTACCTCTGTTATACAGTATGGCGATATTTTGGCTATAAGATATATGACACTGAGCAGAGAGAGCAGGGCTGCCAACTCTCACTCATTCAGCGTGACTCACACATTCATTTCTCACTCAGAGAAAAATCAAAGAGAACACTCGACATTGAAACGACAGACTAGACAGAGCAGGTTACTTTTGATAGGAAACAGATTCTCAGCTCTCAGATTTTGTCTTTTTTTTTTTTTTTTTTTTTTTTTTTTACAAAATTCAAACAATATATGTGTTGGCGCTTGTAAATGTGACGTGACAGATCATGGTCATAAACAGTACACCTCTTACTCTTTACTAGCTAATAGTAAATAAACACGATATAACAATATGTGTGTTGAAAGATACAGTACAACTTACTGAAATGTTTATGCCTCGTACATAATATCGATCAATCAGTGTTTCAACTATTTTTCAAACAATGTCACATAACGTTACATTTACATCAGGAAAGCCATTTAATAGCACATTGGGCTAGACAAATTATACACTGACCAATATATCAACGCAACACTTTTGGTTTTTTGCTCCCATTTTTCATGAGCTGAACTCAAAGATCGAAGACTTTTTCTATGTACACAAAAGGCCTATTTCTCTCAAAAGCCGTGTTTCCACCGCAGGAACTTTCCCCAGGAACTAGGAACTTTGGGGTGGTACTCGGTGTGTTTACACCGCAGGAACAAGGGTCTAACGGTCCCAGAATGTCCCTGCTGGTACTTTTTCAGAGTTCGGGGTGGGACTTGTGAGCTGAACATGCTGATTGGTTCTTACCACTTGTTCTTTCTGCCAGATGGCACGCGTTGTCCCATCCATCTCATGGTCAATGTCCGCTGATAACAAACGTCTACTTTTATATCTAGCATTACAAGCTTCTAAATATGCTTTGGGACCGGTACTTAGTCCGCGGTGTAAATGCAGTAAGCAAGCGGTCTGGGGCAAAAAAAGTTCCTATGAAAAAAGTTCCTGGGACAAATACTTCCTGGTAATTACAGTGGAAACGTGGCTAAATATTGTTCACAAATCGGTCTAAATCAGTGGTAGTGAGCACTTCTCCTTTGCCGGGAATCCACCCACCTCACAGGTGTGGCATATCAAGATGCCACTCTAAATCTTGAAGTAGATCTAGATCTTGAATACAATAAGTAAATATCAAATTGCGCTGTTTCATGAAAACTGTCAGGTCATTTTGAGGGCTTTCAGACTTTGAAAATGCATTTTTAACACGCATGTGATGTGGCTTCCTATGACCAATGATATAGATCTTCCCAGACTCCCATGAAAGGTTTCCCAAGCTTTCCAAACGCTTGCCGTCCATCGTGGTTGAGCCCACTGAGAGCGGGGAGGTAGAGAGCGGGGAACTCCGCTGGCCTCCTGATGATCTGAGCCCTACAGATGACCCCAGAGACAAACAGGCACAGGCTGCAAGTAAGCTCATATAAAGCATGAAAAGAACAATTTATTAAGTTTACTTTCGTAACTTTGTTCTCATAATAGTACAATTTAATATCATATTTTTTTTTCTTTCTTAAGCTTCAATCTCAATTTCTTACACTTACACTGTTACACACCTTGGGTCATTAGCGACCCACCCTATATATCTTTTCTTGTTATATTGTATAATATATATACATTTTATATATATAAGTTTATTTTTATATAAAATAGATATTATTATAAATATAATTAACCCTATGTTTTGTTTTCTTGTTCCATTGTTTATAATGAATTGATTGAGGAATACTAAGAAGGTTGATGTCTAACTTTAAAAAAATAAATGAGGAGGTGTGAATGACATACATGCATATGCGTATAAGGGTTAACATGCCACTAAAACATTATATATACTATGTAATATTAATACTCTATACCATCCAAAGGTTTGGGGTTGGTTTGATTAAAATAGAATAAAAAGTGTGAAATATTTTCAAATAAATAAAATAGATAAAAATAGATTCCTGTGCTGGCAAAGCTTAATTTTTAGCATAATTACTCCAGTCTTCAGTGTCTTATGATCCTTCCGCATGTTGATTTGATGCTCAAGAAACATTTCTTATTATTATCATCAATGTTGAAAACAGTTTTTGCTTAATATTTTTGTGGAAACTGTGATAAGTTTTTTTTTCAAAAGATTTTCAGAAGAACAGCATTTATTTGTAACATTTAAATGTATTTACATTTTTGATCAATTTAATGTATTTGCTGAGTAAAAGTATCAATTTCTTCCATAAAAATCTCACTGACCCCAAACATTAAAAGAGCAGTCCAAGTTTAAAACAATTTTTTTTTAAATTATATATTTTAATTGCAGTTTGACACATTTTGAAATGCATAAATGTGGGAATTCGATATTGCCCATAAAGTGTTTTGCCGGTTGCAGCATCAGATACAAATGCATTTGCAGGGATGTTTGAGTATATTGTATTTGTATTTCAGGTGACAAGCTCACAGAAGACAGCAAAGACGTCGGACCGGGGACGGAAATCTAAGAGGCAATGGTTGGCACTACTCCAGCCAATCACTGTGAATGTCTTCATTACGGACAGGAGTGAGTGGGAGACTCCACCAGTTAGGTCTGCCTTTCATCCACACTAGAGCCGCTCACCTGTTGACCTCCACTCCCCTAGGTGGAGCCGAGGCCTGAGAGACTTCTTAACTGAACTAGCTCATGTGCCAAACTCTAGTGGTAGTCAGCTGCAGTGATTGAGTTTTAAATGATCTCCAATAACAACACCATGATACCTGTTAGAAGTCACCTACCCCCTATCCCTGCTAAATTATAGATTAGCATATATTTATTTATTTGATTTGGACCAAAGTCTTTCATTCCTTCCTATACAAAGGATCTTTATTTGATGTTTATCAGCATACTTTAAGTGAAAATGGATTTCAAATGTGAATTAACTATTCCATAATGGCTACTTTGCCTACTCAATGTGCAGTAGATCTCTGTGTGTTTACACATACAAACAATATAGTATGGTTTCCTTTTTAACACACTTTCCAGATATACACGTTTGCACATATTCTTTGCCATTCTCTGCTGCTTATTTACAAGTGTTCGTCAGAGCTGCTGTAAATGTAGCTTTCTTTGCCTTAGACATTATAATTTTAATGTCAAATCAATTCTGTTTGTATGTATATATTTGTACCCTCATTATTTTCCTCATTATATGTATGTGTTACTTTCCTTAGGCGAAACTCTTTGGTGCTTCAGAGTCTGTTAATCACTGTATTCTATTAAAAATCTACTGCTATTCTTTTGATGTTTGAGTATTGGTCATAAAATATAAATAAAACTTTACAATACGGGATTAATTCATGCTTTACTAATCCACAGATAATACTGAATTAATTTGTACTAATGATTATCTAAGCTATTCATTAATGATTACCACATTAGGAACTAATTAAGAGTCTGTAAGGTCAATGTATTAGTTCATACATGAATTGTTATTAATTAGTGGTGCTTGCAAAGCAACACTATTGTTATCCTGCATACTTATTATTAGTGGTGCTTGCTGAAAGCAAGGCAACACTATTACTATTGTGTTTTTTGAGCCGGCCCAAAAGTTTGGCACGCTACTCCTCCCGCAGTTTTTGTCACACACCATGAATGAGGTCTCAAAACGTGCGGAATATTCGGAATGGTGTGCTATGACTTTTCTAAGCGATCGGGGGTACGATGTTCGCCCGAAGGCGAACAAATTTTCCAAAAATCCATAGACTTAACATTGCGACAAACTTTGAACGACTCATAGCTCCGAGCGAGAATTTCACAGAAGCCTGCGATTTACCACATTTGAAGAGGCTGATAGGCTCTGTAAGAACATACCTCACAATGGGGTAAAAGTTGCACCCCTGGGGGCAGGAGCTGCCCAAATTTTCCCCCATTGACTCCCATGTTATTTATTATTCTTCTTATTATTATTCTGGCCACTTTTTGGTTCGCTACTCCTCCCGCAGATTTTGTCACAGACCCATGGGTGAGGTGTCAAATCGACCGGCTCATTTAGGAGAGGTGTGCTATGACTTTTCTAAGAGATCGGGGGTACGATGTTCGCCCCAGGGGCGAAAAACAGCCAAAAAAAAACCCATAGACTTAACATGGCGAAAAAATTTGACGAGTCATAGCTCTGAGCGAGGATTTCGCAGAAACTTGCAATTTACCACATTTGAAGAGGCTGACAGGCTCTTTAAGAAAATACCTCACAATGGGGTAAAGGTTGCACCCCTGGGGGGCAGGAGCTCCCCAAATATTTTTCCCATTGAAATTTTCTAGTATAGCATTTTACTATTCCAGGAAAAAGTTTGGAGCACTCCTACGTCCACATTTTTTTGTCACAGACCATGAATGAGGCATCAAATCGTGCGGCCTATTGAGGAGAAGTGTCAAATGGATTTTATAGAGATCAGGGGTACGGTGCTCGCCCAGGGGCGAACAAATTTCCAAAAAATCCCATAGACTTAACATTGAGACAAACTTTGACGACTCATAGCTCCGAACAACGATTTCGGAAAAATGTGTGATTTTCCACATTTGAAGAGGCTTGCAGCTCTGTAAGAATATACCTCACAATGGGGTAAAAGTTGCACCCCTGGGGGGCAGGAGCTGCCCAAAATTTTTCCCCATTGACTTCCTATGGTGAAGGACGTCCCATCAAATGCATGTGTTTTTCCTACTATGGTAAATTGCATAGGGATTTTGTATTGAACATAGCTCTGGATCACAGTGTCATAGAGACAAGGGGGCGGGCTCATTTTACTCAGACGACCAATCAGTCTCTCAGGATCATTGTGATGCTATCAAGCCACGCCCTAGCAACCATATAGAGCACCTTAGCAACAACTCCCATAGACTTCCATTGAAAGAGATCAAAGGGATATCTCCGGATAGAAGTGTCATAGAAACACAAGGGTGGTCTTGTTTGACTTGGGGTAGCAAACAGCCAATCATGAATCACCTCAACAATTTCTGGCCACACCCTAGCAACCATTATCGAGCACCTTAGCAACCAAATTTTAAAGAGGGATATCTTCCATTCTGAATGTCATACAGGCTTGGGAAGTGTATTATATCAATTATACTGACAAGCAGCCTTTGGAGATTCATGATTGGCAGCTGCCAAGCCACTCCCTAGCAACCAAAAAGAGTACCCTAGCAACCATTTTGCAAGGCCTACATCTCTGCATCAGAACATCGTATAGAGATGGGGGTTGGTTTATACATTCACATTGACTTTGGAGCTTCATGATTGGAAGCTGCCAAGCCACTCCCTAGCAACCAAACAGAGTACCCTAGCAACCGTTTTGCAAGACCTATATCTCTGCATCAAAACATCGTATAGAGATGGGTTGGTTTATCCATTCACATTGACTTTGGAGCTTCATGATTGGCAGCTGCCAAGCCACTCCCTAGCAACCAAACAGAGTACCCTAGCAACCATTTTGTAACAGCTATATCTCAGATCAGAACATTGTATCGCGATGGGGGTTGGGTCTTTTGACTCATGCTAGCCACATAGAACTTTCAAAATGTTAAACATGCTAGCTGTGAATAGCTACATGCTAATATTGATTAGCTAAGTGCTAAATCATGCCATGAACATTATAAAAACTCTATAGTAACCATATGTGAACAATACCAACCACCTAGTAACAACATAGCAACCACCCAGAACACCCTAGCAACCACCTAGCAACACCATAGCAACCAACCAGAACACCCTAGCAACCGCCTAGCAACACCTAGCAACCGCCTAGCAACCATCCAGAACACCTTAGCAACACCCTAGCACCACCTAGCAACACCCTAGAAACCACCCAGAACACCTAGCAACCGCCTAGCAACACCCTAGCAACCACTAGAACATCCTAGCAACCACCTAGCAACACCCTAGCAACAACCAGGAAACCCTAGCAACCACCCAGAACACCCTAGCAACCACCTAGAAACACCCTAGCAACCACTCAGAACACCCTAGCAACCGCTTAGCAACACCATAGCAACCACCCAGAACACCCTAGCAACCACCTAGCAACCCTAGCAACCACACAGAACACCCTAGCAACCACCTAGCAACCGCCCTAGCAACCAGCCATAACACCCTAGCAACCGGGTGGTGAGTTTTGCCACTGCAAGCACCACTTCACATTTTCCTCTGGAAATGTACATTCTAGTTAGTGGTGCTTGCTGAAAGCAAGGCAACACTATTACTATTGTGTTTTTTGAGCCGGCCCAAAAGTTTGGCACGCTACTCCTCCCGCAGTTTTTGTCACACACCCATGAATGAGGTCTCAAAACGTGCGGAATATTCGGGAATGGTGTGCTATGACTTTTCTAAGCGATCGGGGGTACGATGTTCGCCCGAAGGGCGAACAAATTTCCCAAAAATCCCATAGACTTAACATTGCGACAAACTTTGACGACTCATAGCTCCGAGCGAGGATTTCACAGAAGCCTGCGATTTACCACATTTGAAGAGGCTGACAGGCTCTGTAAGGACATACCTCACAATGGGGTAAAAGTTGCACCTCTGGGGGGCAGGAGCTGCCCAAATTTTCCCCATTGACCCCCATGTTATTTATATTCTTCTTCTTATTATTATTCTGGCCACTTTTTGGTTCGCTACTCCTCCCGCAGCTTTTGTCACAGACCCATGGGTGAGGCGTCAAATCGACCGGCTCATTTAGGAGAGGTGTGCTATGACTTTTCTAAGCGATCGGAGGTACGATGGTCGCCCCAGAGCCGAAAAACGGCCCAAAAAAATCCCATAGACTTAACATTGCGAAAAAATTTGACGAGTCATAGCTCTGAGCACGGATTTCGCAGAAACCAGCAATTTACCACATTTGAAGAGGCTGACAGGCTCTTTAAGAAAATACCTCACAATGGGGTAAAAGTTGCACCCCTGGGGGGCAGGAGCTGCCCAAAATTTTGCCAAAATTCCCATAGACTTAACATTGCGAAAAAATTTGACGAGTCATAGCTCTGAGCGAGGATTTCGCAGAAACCTGCAATTTACCACATTTGAAGAGGCTGACAGGCTCTGTAAGAAAATACCTCACAATGGGGTAAAAGTTGCACCCCTTGGGGCAGGAGCTCCCCAAATTTTCCCATTGAAAAATTTCTAGTATAGCATTTTACTATTCCAGGAAAAAGTTTGGAGCACTCCTACGTCCACAGTTTTTGTCACAGACCCATGAATGAGGCATCAAATCGTGCGGCCTATTGAAGAGAAGTGTCCTATCACTTTTATCAGAGATCGGGGGTACGGTGTTCGACCCAGGGGCGAACAATTTTCAAAAATCCCATAGACTTAACATTGAGACAAACTTTGACGACTCGTAGCTCCAAACAAGGATATCGGACAAAACGTGAGATTTGCCACATTTGAAGAGGCTGGCAGGCTCTTTAAGAACATACCACACAAAGGGGTAAAAGTTGCACCCTGGGGGGCAGGAGCTGCCAAAGTTTCCCCATTGACTTACTATGGTGAAGGACGTCCCATATGCATGTGTTTTTACTATTGGTAAATTGCATAGGGATTTTGTATTGAACATAGCTCTGGATCAGAGTGTCATAGAGACAGGGGGCGGCTCATTTTACTCAGATTACCAATCAGTCTCTCAGGATCATTGTGAAGCTATTAAGCCACGCCCTAGCAACCATTTAGAGCACCTTAGTAACAACTCCATAGACTTCCATTGAAAGAGATCAAATGGATATCTCAGGATATAAGTGTCATAGAAACATGAGGGTGGGCTCGTTTGACTTGGGCCAGCAAACAGCCAATCATGAATCACCTCAACAATTTCTGGCCATGCCCTAGCAACCATTATCGAGCACCTTAGCAACCAAAATCCAAAGAGGATATCTTCCATTCTGAATGTCATAGAGGCATGGGAGTTGGTTTATATCATTCATACTGACAAGCAGCCTTTGGAGTTTCATGATTGGCAGCTACCAAGCCACTCCCTAGCAACCAAACAGAGTACCCTAGCAACCATTTTGCAAGACTTTATCTCTGCATCAAAACATCGTATAGAGATGGGGGTTGGTTCATACATTCACATTGACTTTGGAGCTTCATGATTGGCAGCTGCCAAAGCCACTCCCTAGCAACCAAACAGAGTACCCTAGCAACCGTTTTCAAGACCTACATCTCTGCATCAAAACATCGTATAGAGTGGGGGTTGGCTCTTTTACTCA
>NW_024121455.1:6732512-6744449 GCF_016745375.1 Pimephales promelas
GGCGGTTGCTAGGGTGTTGCTCGGTGGTTGCTAGGGTGTTGCTAGGTGGTTGCTAGGGTGTTCTGGGTGGTTGCTAAGGTGTTGCTAGGGTTGGTTGCTAAGGGTTATTGCTAGGTGTTGCTAGGGTGTTGCTAAGGTGTTCTGGATAGTTTCTAGGTGGTTGCTAGGGTGTTGCTATGCGGTTGCTAGGGTGTTCTGTGGTGGTTGCTATGGTGTTGTTAGGTTGTTGCTAGGGGTATTCTGGGTAGTTGCTATGGTATTACTAGGTGTTGGTAGTGTTCACATATGGTTTATTTATAGAGTTTTATATTTTCATGGCATGATTTAGCACTTAGCTAATCAATATTAGCATGTAGCTATTCACAGCTAGCATGTTTAGCATTTTGAAAGTTCTATGTGCTAGCATGAGTCAAAAGACCCAACCCCCATCGTGATACAATGTTCTGATGCTGAGATATAGCTGTTACAAAATGGTTGCTAGGGTACTCTGTTTGGTTGCTAGGGAGTGGCTTGGCAGCTTCCAATCATGAAGCTCCAAAGTCAATGTGAATGTATAAACCAACCCCCATCTCTATACGATGTTCTGATGCAGAGATGTAGGCCTTGCAAAATGGTTGCTAGGGTACTCTTTTTGGTTGCTAGGGAGTGGCTTGGCAGCTGCCAATCATGAATCTCCAAAGGCTGCTTGTCAGTATAATTGATATAATACAACTCCCAAGCCTGTATGACATTCAGAATGGAAGATATCCCTCTTTAAAATTTGGTTGCTAAGGTGCTCGATAATGGTTGCTAGGGTGTGGCCAGAAATTGTTGAGGTGATTCATGATTGGCTGTTTGCTACCCCGAGTCAAACAAGACCACCCTTGTGTTTCTATGACACTTCTATCCGGAGATATCCCTTTGATCTCTTTCAATGGAAGTCTATGGGAGTTGTTGCTAAGGTGCTCTATATGGTTGCTAGGGCGTGGCTTGATAGCTTCACAATGATCCTGAGAGACTGATTGGTCGTCTGAGTAAAATGAGCCCGCCCCCTTGTCTCTATGACACTGTGATCCAGAGCTATGTTCAATACAAAATCCCTATGCAATTTACCATAGTAGGAAAAACACATGCATTTGATGGGACGTCCTTCACCATAGTAAGTCAATGGGGAAAAATTTTGGGCAGCTCCTGCCCCCCAGGGGTGCAACTTTTACCCCATTGTGAGGTATGTTCTTACAGAGCCTGCCAGCCTCTTCAAATGTGGCAAATCACACGTTTTTCCGAAATCGTTGTTCGGAGCTATGAGTCGTCAAAGTTTGTCTCAATGTTAAGTCTATGGGATTTTTTGGAAATTTGTTCGCCCCTGGGTCGAACACCGTACCCCGATCTCTGATAAAAGTGATAGGACACTTCTCTTCAATAGGCCGCACGATTTGATGCCTCATTCATGGGTCTGTGACAAAAACTGTGGACGTAGGAGTGCGCCAAACTTTTTCCTGGAATAGTAAAATGCTATACTAGAAATTTTAAATAACATGGGGTCAATGGGGGAAAATTTGGGCAGCTCCTGCCCCCAGGGGTGCAACTTTTACCCCATTGTGAGGTATGTTCTTACAGAGCCTGTCAGCCTCTTCAAATGTGGTAAATCACAGGCTTCTGTGAAATCCTCGCTCGGAGCTATGAGTCGTCAAAGTTTGTCGCAATGTTAAGTCTATGGGATTTTTGGGAATTTGTTCGCCCTTCGGGCGAACATCGTACCCCCGATCGCTTAGAAAAGTCATAGCACACCATTCCCGAATATTCCGCACGATTTGAGACCTCATTCATGGGTGTGTGACAAAAACTGCGGGAGGAGTAGCGCGCCAAACTTTTTGGCCGACTCAAAAAACACAATAGTAATAGTGTTGCCTTGCTTTCAGCAAGCACCACTAACTAGAATGTACATTTCCAGAGGAAAATGTGAAGTGGTGCTTGCAGTGGCAAAACTCACCACCTGGTTGCTAGGGTGTTGCTAGGTGGTTGCTAGGGTGTTGCTAGGTGGTTGCTAGGTGTTTTGTTCTGGTGGTTGCTAGGGTGTTTGCTGGTGGTTGCTAGGGTGTTTTGGGTGGTTGCTAGGGTGTTGCTAGGCGGTTGCTAGGGTGTTCTGAGTGGTTGCTAGGGTGTTGCTAGGCAGTTGCTAGGTGTTTCTGAGTGGTTGCTAGGGTGTTGCTAGGTGGTTGCTAGGGTGTTCTGGGTGGTTGCTAGGGTGTTATGGGTGGTTGCTATGGTGTTGATGGGCGGTTGCTAGGGTATTCTGGGTGGTTGCTAGGGTGTTCTGGGTGGTTGCTATGGTGTTGTTAGGTGGTTTGCTAGGGTATTCTGGGTGGTTGCTAGGGTGTTGCTAGCGTGTTCTGGGTGGTTGCTAGGTTGTTGCTAGGAGGTTGGTAGTTGTCACAGATGGTTACTATGAAGCTTGTAGCATTTTCTTGGCATGATTTAGCACTTAGCTAATCAATATTAGCATGTAGCTATTCTCTGCTAGCATGTGTAGCATGTAGCAAGTCATGTTTGCTAGCATGAGTAAAAAGAGCCAACCCCCATCTCTATACGATGTTTTGATGCAGAGATGTAGGTCTTGAAAAACGGTTGCTAGGGTACTCTGTTTGGTTGCTAGGGAGTGGCTTGGCAGCTGCCAATCATGAAGCTCCAAAGTCAATGTGAATGTATGAACCAACCCCCATCTCTATACGATGTTTTGATGCAGAGATAAAGTCTTGCAAAATGGTTGCTAGGGTACTCTGTTTGGTTGCTAGGGAGTGGCTTGGTAGCTGCCAATCATGAAACTCCAAAGGCTGCTTGTCAGTATGAATGATATAAACCAACTCCCATGCCTCTATGACATTCAGAATGGAAGATATCCCTCTTTGGATTTTGGTTGCTAAGGTGCTCGATAATGGTTGCTAGGGCATGGCCAGAAATTGTTGAGGTGATTCATGATTGGCTGTTTGCTGGCCCAAGTCAAACGAGCCCACCCTCATGTTTCTATGACACTTATATCCTGAGATATCCATTTGATCTCTTTCAATGGAAGTCTATGGAGTTGTTACTAAGGTGCTCTAAATGGTTGCTAGGGCGTGGCTTAATAGCTTCACAATGATCCTGAGAGACTGATTGGTAATCTGAGTAAATGAGCCCGCCCCTTGTCTCTATGACACTCTGATCCAGAGCTATGTTCAATACAAAATCCCTATGCAATTTACCATAGTAGGAAAAACACATGCATTTGATGGGACGTCCTTCACCATAGTAAGTCAATGGGGAAACTTTGGGCAGCTCCTGCCCCCCAGGGGTGCAACTTTTACCCCTTTGTGTGGTATGTTCTTAAAGAGCCTGCCAGCCTCTTCAAATGTGGCAAATCTCACGTTTGTCCGATATCCTTGTTTGGAGCTACGAGTCGTCAAAGTTTGTCTCAATGTTAAGTCTATGGGATTTTTTGGAAAATTGTTCGCCCCTGGGTCGAACACCGTACCCCCGATCTCTGATAAAAGTGATAGGACACTTCTCTTCAATAGGCCGCACGATTTGATGCCTCATTCATGGGTCTGTGACAAAAACTGTGGACGTAGGATTGCTCCAAACTTTTTCCTGGAATAGTAAAATGCTATACTAGAAATTTTTCAATGGGAAAAATTTGGGGAGCTCCTGCCCCCAAGGGGTGCAACTTTTACCCCATTGTGAGGTATTTTCTTACAGAGCCTGTCAGCCTCTTCAAATGTGGTAAATTGCAGGTTTCTGCGAAATCCTCGCTCAGAGCTATGACTCGTCAAATTTTTTCGCAATGTTAAGTCTATGGGAATTTTGGCAAAATTTTGGGCAGCTCCTGCCCCCCAGGGGTGCAACTTTTACCCCATTGTGAGGTATTTTCTTAAAGAGCCTGTCAGCCTCTTCAAATGTGGTAAATTGCTGGTTTCTGCGAAATCCGTGCTCAGAGCTATGACTCGTCAAATTTTTTCGCAATGTTAAGTCTATGGGATTTTTTTGGGCCGTTTTTCGGCTCTGGGGCGACCATCGTACCTCCGATCGCTTAGAAAAGTCATAGCACACCTCTCCTAAATGAGCCGGTCGATTTGACGCCTCACCCATGGGTCTGTGACAAAAGCTGCGGGAGGAGTAGCGAACCAAAAAGTGGCCAGAATAATAATAAGAAGAAGAATAATAAATAACATGGGGGTCAATGGGGAAAATTTGGGCAGCTCCTGCCCCCCAGAGGTGCAACTTTTACCCCATTGTGAGGTATGTCCTTACAGAGCCTGTCAGCCTCTTCAAATGTGGTAAATCGCAGGCTTCTGTGAAATCCTCGCTCGGAGCTATGAGTCGTCAAAGTTTGTCGCAATGTTAAGTCTATGGGATTTTTGGGAAATTTGTTCGCCCTTCGGGCGAACATCGTACCCCCGATCGCTTAGAAAAGTCATAGCACACCATTCCCGAATATTCCGCACGTTTTGAGACCTCATTCATGGGTGTGTGACAAAAACTGCGGGAGGAGTAGCGTGCCAAACTTTTGGGCCGGCTCAAAAAACACAATAGTAATAGTGTTGCCTTGCTTTCAGCAAGCACCACTAACTAGAATGTACATTTCCAGAGGAAAATGTGAAGTGGTGCTTGCAGTGGCAAAACTCACCACCCGGTTGCTAGGGTGTTATGGCTGGTTGCTAGGGCGGTTGCTAGGTGGTTGCTAGGGTGTTCTGTGTGGTTGCTAGGGTGTTGCTAGGTGGTTGCTAGGGTGTTCTGGGTGGTTGCTATGGTGTTGCTAAGCGGTTGCTAGGGTGTTCTGAGTGGTTGCTAGGGTGTTTCTAGGTGGTTGCTAGGGTGTTCTGGGTGGTTGCTAGGGTTTCCTGGGTTGTTGCTAGGGTGTTGCTAGGTGGTTGCTAGGATGTTCTAGGTGGTTGCTAGGGTGTTGCTAGGCGGTTGCTAGGGTGTTCTGGGTGGTTTCTAGGGTGTTGCTAGGTGGTTGCTAGGGTGTTGCTAAGGTGTTCTGGATGGTTGCTAGGCGGTTGCTAGGGTGTTGCTAGGCGGTTGCTAGGGTGTTCTGGTTGGTTGCTATGGTGTTGCTAGGTGGTTGCTAGGGTGTTCTGGGTGGTTGCTATGTTGTTACTAGGTGGTTGGTATTGTTCACATATGGTTACTATAGAGTTTTTATAATGTTCATGGCATGATTTAGCACTTAGCTAATCAATATTAGCATGTAGCTATTCACAGCTAGCATGTTTAACATTTTGAAAGTTCTATGTGCTAGCATGAGTCAAAAGACCCAACCCCCATCGCGATACAATGTTCTGATGCTGAGATATAGCTGTTACAAAATGGTTGCTAGGGTACTCTGTTTGGTTGCTAGGGAGTGGCTTGGCAGCTGCCAATCATGAAGCTCCAAAGTCAATGTGAATGGATAAACCAACCCCCATCTCTATACGATGTTTTGATGCAGAGATATAGGTCTTGCAAAACGGTTGCTAGGGTACTCTGTTTGGTTGCTAGGGAGTGGCTTGGCAGCTTCCAATCATGAAGCTCCAAAGTCAATGTGAATGTATAAACCAACCCCCATCTCTATACGATGTTCTGATGCAGAGATGTAGGCCTTGCAAAATGGTTGCTAGGGTACTCTTTTTGGTTGCTAGGGAGTGGCTTGGCAGCTGCCAATCATGAATCTCCAAAGGCTGCTTGTCAGTATAATTGATATAATACAACTCCCAAGCCTGTATGACATTCAGAATGGAAGATATCCCTCTTTAAAATTTGGTTGCTAAGGTGCTCGATAATGGTTGCTAGGGTGTGGCCAGAAATTGTTGAGGTGATTCATGATTGGCTGTTTGCTACCCCGAGTCAAACAAGACCACCCTTGTGTTTCTATGACACTTCTATCCGGAGATATCCCTTTGATCTCTTTCAATGGAAGTCTATGGGAGTTGTTGCTAAGGTGCTCTATATGGTTGCTAGGGCGTGGCTTGATAGCATCACAATGATCCTGAGAGACTGATTGGTCGTCTGAGTAAAATGAGCCCGCCCCCTTGTCTCTATGACACTGTGATCCAGAGCTATGTTCAATACAAAATCCCTATGCAATTTACCATAGTAGGAAAAACACATGCATTTGATGGGACGTCCTTCACCATAGGAAGTCAATGGGGAAAAATTTGGGCAGCTCCTGCCCCCCAGGGGTGCAACTTTTACCCCATTGTGAGGTATATTCTTACAGAGCCTGCAAGCCTCTTCAAATGTGGAAAATCACACATTTTTCCGAAATCGTTGTTCGGAGCTATGAGTCGTCAAAGTTTGTCTCAATGTTAAGTCTATGGGATTTTTTGGAAATTTGTTCGCCCCTGGGGCGAGCACCGTACCCCTGATCTCTTATAAAATCCATTTGACACTTCTCCTCAATAGGCCGCACGATTTGATGCCTCATTCATGGGTCTGTGACAAAAAATGTGGACGTAGGAGTGCTCCAAACTTTTTCCTGGAATAGTAAAATGCTATACTAGAAAATTTCAATGGGAAAAATATTTGGGGAGCTCCTGCCCCCCAGGGGTGCAACCTTTACCCCATTGTGAGGTATTTTCTTAAAGAGCCTGTCAGCCTCTTCAAATGTGGTAAATTGCAAGTTTCTGCGAAATCCTCGCTCAGAGCTATGACTCGTCAAATTTTTTCGCCATGTTAAGTCTATGGGTTTTTTTTTGGCTGTTTTTCGCCCCTGGGGCGAACATCGTACCCCCGATCTCTTAGAAAAGTCATAGCACACCTCTCCTAAATGAGCCGGTCGATTTGACACCTCACCCATGGGTCTGTGACAAAATCTGCGGGAGGAGTAGCGAACCAAAAAGTGGCCAGAATAATAATAAGAAGAATAATAAATAACATGGGAGTCAATGGGGGAAAATTTGGGCAGCTCCTGCCCCCCAGGGGTGCAACTTTTACCCCATTGTGAGGTATGTTCTTACAGAGCCTATCAGCCTCTTCAAATGTGGTAAATCGCAGGCTTCTGTGAAATTCTCGCTCGGAGCTATGAGTCGTCAAAGTTTGTCGCAATGTTAAGTCTATGGGATTTTTGGAAAATTTGTTCGCCCTTCGGGCGAACATCGTACCCCCGATCGCTTAGAAAAGTCATAGCACACCATTCCCGAATATTCCGCACGTTTTGAGACCTCATTCATGGGTGTGTGACAAAAACTGCGGGAGGAGTAGCGTGCCAAACTTTTGGGCCGGCTCAAAAAACACAATAGTAATAGTGTTGCCTTGCTTTCAGCAAGCACCACTAATAATAAGTATGCAGGATAACAATAGTGTTGCTTTGCAAGCACCACTAATTAATAACAATTCATGTATGAACTAATACATTGACCTTACAGACTCTTAATTAGTTCCTAATGTGGTAATCATTAATGAATAGCTTAGATAATCATTAGTACAAATTAATTCAGTATTATCTGTGGATTAGTAAAGCATGAATTAATCCCGTATTGTAAAGTTTTATTTATATTTTATGACCAATACTCAAACATCAAAAGAATAGCAGTAGATTTTTAATAGAATACAGTGATTAACAGACTCTGAAGCACCAAAGAGTTTCGCCTAAGGAAAGTAACACATACATATAATGAGGAAAATAATGAGGGTACAAATATATACATACAAACAGAATTGATTTGACATTAAAATTATAATGTCTAAGGCAAAGAAAGCTACATTTACAGCAGCTCTGACGAACACTTGTAAATAAGCAGCAGAGAATGGCAAAGAATATGTGCAAACGTGTATATCTGGAAAGTGTGTTAAAAAGGAAACCATACTATATTGTTTGTATGTGTAAACACACAGAGATCTACTGCACATTGAGTAGGCAAAGTAGCCATTATGGAATAGTTAATTCACATTTGAAATCCATTTTCACTTAAAGTATGCTGATAAACATCAAATAAAGATCCTTTGTATAGGAAGGAATGAAAGACTTTGGTCCAAATCAAATAAATAAATATATGCTAATCTATAATTTAGCAGGGATAGGGGGTAGGTGACTTCTAACAGGTATCATGGTGTTGTTATTGGAGATCATTTAAAACTCAATCACTGCAGCTGACTACCACTAGAGTTTGGCACATGAGCTAGTTCAGTTAAGAAGTCTCTCAGGCCTCGGCTCCACCTAGGGGAGTGGAGGTCAACAGGTGAGCGGCTCTAGTGTGGATGAAAGGCAGACCTAACTGGTGGAGTCTCCCACTCACTCCTGTCCGTAATGAAGACATTCACAGTGATTGGCTGGAGTAGTGCCAACCATTGCCTCTTAGATTTCCGTCCCCGGTCCGACGTCTTTGCTGTCTTCTGTGAGCTTGTCACCTGAAATACAAATACAATATACTCAAACATCCCTGCAAATGCATTTGTATCTGATGCTGCAACCGGGCAAAACACTTTATGGGCAATATCGAATTCCCACATTTATGCATTTCAAAATGTGTCAAACTGCAATTAAAATATATAATTTAAAAAAAAATTGTTTTAACTTGGACTGCTCTTTTAATGTTTGGGGTCAGTGAGATTTTTATGGAAGAAATTGATACTTTTACTCAGCAAATACATTAAATTGATCAAAAATGTAAATACATTTAAATGTTACAAATAAATGCTGTTCTTCTGAAAATCTTTTGAAAAAAAAAACTTATCACAGTTTCCACAAAAATATTAAGCAAAAACTGTTTTCAACATTGATGATAATAATAAGAAATGTTTCTTGAGCATCAAATCAACATGCGGAAGGATCATAAGACACTGAAGACTGGAGTAATTATGCTAAAAATTAAGCTTTGCCAGCACAGGAATCTATTTTTATCTATTTTATTTATTTGAAAATATTTCACACTTTTTATTCTATTTTAATCAAACCAACCCCAAACCTTTGGATGGTATAGAGTATTAATATTACATAGTATAATAATGTTTTAGTGGCATGTTAACCCTTATACGCATATGCATGTATGTCATTCACACCTCCTCATTTATTTTTTTAAAGTTAGACATCAACCTTCTTAGTATTCCTCAATCAATTCATTATAAACAATGGAACAAGAAAACAAAACATAGGGTTAATTATATTTATAATAATATCTATTTTATATAAAAATAAACTTATATATATAAAATGTATATATACTTATACAATATAACAAGAAAAGATATATAGGGTGGGTCGCTAATGACCCAAGGTGTGTAACAGTGTAAGTGTAAGAAATTGAGATTGAAGCTTAAGAAAGAAAAAAAAAATATGATATTAAATTGTACTATTATGAGAACAAAGTTACGAAAGTAAACTTAATAAATTGTTCTTTTCATGCTTTATATGAGCTTACTTGCAGCCTGTGCCTGTTTGTCTCTGGGGTCATCTGTAGGGCTCAGATCATCAGGAGGCCAGCGGAGTTCCCCGCTCTCTACCTCCCCGCTCTCAGTGGGCTCAACCACGATGGACGGCAAGCGTTTGGAAAGCTTGGGAAACCTTTCATGGGAGTCTGGGAAGATCTATATCATTGGGTCATAGGAAGCCACATCACATGCGTGTTAAAAATGCATTTTCAAAGTCTGAAAGCCCTCAAAATGACCTGACAGTTTTCATGAAACAGCGCAATTTGATATTTACTTATTGTATTCAAGATCTAGATCTACTTCAAGATTTAGAGTGGCATCTTGATATGCCACACCTGTGAGGTGGGTGGATTATCCCGGCAAAGGAGAAGTGCTCACTACCACTGATTTAGACCGATTTGTGAACAATATTTAGCCACGTTTCCACTGTAATTACCAGGAAGTATTTGTCCCAGGAACTTTTTTCATAGGAACTTTTTTTGCCCCAGACCGCTTGCTTACTGCATTTACACCGCGGACTAAGTACCGGTCCCAAAGCATATTTAGAAAGCTTGTAATGCTAGATATAAAAGTAGACGTTTGTTATCAGCGGACATTGACCATGAGATGGATGGGACAACGCGTGCCATCTGGCAGAAAGAACAAGTGGTAAGAACCAATCAGCATGTTCAGCTCACAAGTCCCACCCCGAACTCTGAAAAAGTACTACCTCGCCAGCAGGGACGTTCTGGGACCGTTAGACCCTTGTTCCTGCGGTGTAAACACACCGAGTACCACCCCAAAGTTCCTAGTTCCTGGGGAAAGTTCCTGCGGTGGAAACACGGCTTTTGAGAGAAATAGGCCTTTTGTGTACATAGAAAAAGTCTTCGATCTTTGAGTTCAGCTCATGAAAAATGGGAGCAAAAACCAAAAGTGTTGCGTTGATATATTGGTCAGTGTATAATTTGTCTAGCCCAATGTGCTATTAAATGGCTTTCCTGATGTAAATGTAACGTTATGTGACATTGTTGAAAAATAGTTGAAAAACACTGATTGATCGATATTATGTACGAGGCATAAACATTTCAGTAAGTTGTACTGTATCTTTCAACACACATATTGTTATATCGTGTTTATTTACTATTAGCTAGTAAAGAGTAAGAGGTGTACTGTTTATGACCATGATCTGTCACGTCACATTTACAAGCGCCAACACATATATTGTTTGAATTTTGTAAAAAAAAAAAAAAAAAAAAAAAAAAAAGACAAAATCTGAGAGCTGAGAATCTGTTTCCTATCAAAAGTAACCTGCTCTGTCTAGTCTGTCGGTTTCAATGTCGAGTGTTCTCTTTGATTTTTCTCTGAGTGAGAAAATGAATGTGTGAGTCACGCTGAATGAGTGAGAGTTGGCAGCCCTGCTCTCTCTGCTCAGTGTCATTTATCTTATAGCCAAAATATCGCCATACTGTATAACAGAGGTAGATTTTTGTTCTGGCCACCAGTTCTGTGTCCACCAGCTTGACATACGTCTTCACCTGTTCTCCGCGCTGCACAAGGGAAAAAGTCACGACGTGAGCATACGTGCCACTGCCTCAACTGAAACTGACTGGTCTTTTTATTAGCGGTGTAGAAAATGGCCAAACAGCTCTCAGAGGGAATGGGTTGTCATGTCCCCACATTTATTTCATAAAATCGCAGCATTTTGCATCATATTAATGAATAGGCGTGACATTGCGATTGCAATATGATTAATCGTGCAGAACTAATTCCCATTATAAGCAATCAGAGAGGAGAATGAAATCTGTTTTTTTTTTTTTGTGGACAATCACTTATGAGTAAATATTTGATTACAAAAGCTTCCCCCAAGCAGTTTCATAAAAAAAAAAAAAAATCCTTGATGGATTTCTATTAATGAAGTGTTTTGCATTCACCTCATGCCTTGTGTGAGTTCTATTGCTATAATGTTTGGAGTTCATGAGAGCGGTATGTGACTCATGTTGTGTAGATGCAGTGAAGTGTGAACAAGAGCATCTTGACTGTGTATCTGTGTGTCTGCAACATGTCGGCTATCAAGTAGACTAAAAGCATCTGCACCAACTGTGGAAAAGGCTGTGCACTGGCATGCTAGTTTACACGGCACAGAAAGAGCTTACATGACAGAGTGAATGACAGATTCAGACTGGGTTCATTCAGCTAGAATATAATGCCACTGCCTATCCTGTGGTAAAGAACGGGTTATGATGATCGTTTCCTGAAAAGATTGTGACCTTTTGAGTCTCTCTTGAGTGTCTGAGAGGAATCTGAATTCATCCAGCATCAGATTGTATGAACGAGCATGCATCCGATTGGCTTTTCGTAGTGATGTAAGCTAAATAAAAGGGACTTCAATCAGGCTGAAATGATGGAGCTCAAAATAGATCCACAGAGACCTGTCATCTATCCAGGAGCTAGAAAAACACAGCATGACTATGACTTAAAATATAACCTATAATTTACCTGGCTCTAATGGAAAACTGGATTTTGATTTGTCAACCATGGTATTTAATGCTCAAAGATGTCTGCTGCTTAATGGTACAACAAAAATAAAGGTTCTTT
>NW_024121455.1:6744949-6755496 GCF_016745375.1 Pimephales promelas
GCGCTTGTAAATGTGACGTGACAGATCATGGTCATAAACAGTACACCTCTTACTCTTTACTAGCTAATAGTAAATAAACACGATATAACAATATGTGTGTTGAAGATACAGTACAACTTACTGAAATGTTTATGCCTCGTACATAATATCGATCAATCAGTGTTTTCAACTATTTTTCAACAATGTCACATAACGTTACATTTACATCAGGAAAGCCATTTAATAGCACATTGGGCTAGACAAATTATACACTGACCAATATATCAACGCAACACTTTTGGTTTTTGCTCCCATTTTTCATGAGCTGAACTCAAAGATCGAAGACTTTTTCTATGTACACAAAAGGCCTATTTCTCTCAAAAGCCGTGTTCCACCGCAGGAACTTTCCCAGGAACTAGGAACTTTGGGGTGGTACTCGGTGTGTTTACACCGCAGGAACAAGGGTCTAACGGTCCCAGAACGTCCCTGCTGGCGAGGTAGTACTTTTTCAGAGTTCGGGGTGGGGACTTGTGAGCTGAACATGCTGATTGGTTCTTACCACTTGTTCTTTCTGCCAGATGGCACGCGTTGTCCATCCATCTCATGGTCAATGTCGCTGATAACAAACGTCTACTTTTATATCTAGCATTACAAGCTTTCTAAATATGCTTTGGGACGGTACTTAGTCCGCGGTGTAAATGCAGTAAGCAAGCGGTCTGGGGCAAAAAAAGTTCCTATGAAAAAGTTCCTGGGACAAATACTTCCTGGTAATTACAGTGGAAACGTGGCTAAATTTGTTCACAAATCGGTCTAAATCAGTGGTAGTGAGCACTTCTCCTTTGCCGGGATAATCCACCCACTCACAGGTGTGGCATATCAAGATGCCACTCTAAATCTTGAACTAGATCTAGATCTTGAATACAATAAGTAACTATCAAATTGCGCTGTTTCATGAAAACTGTCAGGTCATTTTGAGGGCTTTCAGACTTTGAAAATGCATTTTTAACACGCATGTGATGTGGCTTCCTATATGACCCAATGATATAGATCTTCCCAGACTCCCATGAAAGGTTTCCCAAGCTTTCCAAACGCTTGCCGTCCATCGTGGTTGAGCCCACTGAGAGCGGGGAGGTAGAGAGCGGGGAACTCCGCTGGCCACCTGATGATCTGAGCCCTACAGATGACCCAGAGACAAACAGGCACAGGCTGCAAGTAAGCTCATATAAAGCATGAAAAGAACAATTTATTAAGTTTACTTTCGTAACTTTGTTCTCATAATAGTACAATTTAATATCATATTTTTTTTTTCTTTCTTAAGCTTCAATCTCAATTTCTTACACTTACACTGTTACACACCTTGGGTCATTAGCGACCCACCCTATATATCTTTTCTTGTTATATTGTATAAGTATATATACATTTTATATATATAAGTTTATTTTTATATAAAATAGATATTATTATAAATATAATTAACCCTATGTTTTGTTTTCTTGTTCCATTGTTTATAATGAATTGATTGAGGAATACTAAGAAGGTTGATGTCTAACTTTAAAAAAAATAAATGAGGAGGTGTGAATGACATACATGCATATGCGTATAAGGGTTAACATGCCACTAAAACATTATTATACTATGTAATATTAATACTCTATATACCATCCAAAGGTTTGGGGTTGGTTTGATTAAAATAGAATAAAAAGTGTGAAATATTTTCAAATAAATAAAATAGATAAAAATAGATTCCTGTGCTGGCAAAGCTTAATTTTTAGCATAATTACTCCAGTCTTCAGTGTCTTATGATCCTTCCGCATGTTGATTTGATGCTCAAGAAACATTTCTTATTATTATCATCAATGTTGAAAACAGTTTTTGCTTAATATTTTTGTGGAAACTGTGATAAGTTTTTTTTTCAAAAGATTTTCAGAAGAACAGCATTTATTTGTAACATTTAAATGTATTTACATTTTTGATCAATTTAATGTATTTGCTGAGTAAAAGTATCAATTTCTTCCATAAAAATCTCACTGACCCCAAACATTAAAAGAGCAGTCCAAGTTAAAACAATTTTTTTAAATTATATATTTTAATTGCAGTTTGACACATTTTGAAATGCATAAATGTGGGAATTCGATATTGCCCATAAAGTGTTTTGCCCGGTTGCAGCATCAGATACAAATGCATTTGCAGGGATGTTTGAGTATATTGTATTTGTATTTCAGGTGACAAGCTCACAGAAGACAGCAAAGACGTCGGACCGGGGACGGAAATCTAAGAGGCAATGGTTGGCACTACTCCAGCCAATCACTGTGAATGTCTTCATTACGGACAGGAGTGAGTGGGAGACTCCACCAGTTAGGTCTGCCTTTCATCCACACTAGAGCCGCTCACCTGTTGACCTCCACTCCCCTAGGTGGAGCCGAGGCCTGAGAGACTTCTTAACTGAACTAGCTCATGTGCCAAACTCTAGTGGTAGTCAGCTGCAGTGATTGAGTTTTAAATGATCTCCAATAACAACACCATGATACCTGTTAGAAGTCACCTACCCCCTATCCCTGCTAAATTATAGATTAGCATATATTTTTTATTTGATTTGGACCAAAGTCTTTCATTCCTTCCTATACAAAGGATCTTTATTTGATGTTTATCAGCATACTTTAAGTGAAAATGGATTTCAAATGTGAATTAACTATTCCATAATGGCTACTTTGCCTACTCAATGTGCAGTAGATCTCTGTGTGTTTACACATACAAACAATATAGTATGGTTTCCTTTTAACACACTTTCCAGATATACACGTTTGCACATATTCTTTGCCATTCTCTGCTGCTTATTTACAAGTGTTCGTCAGAGCTGCTGTAAATGTAGCTTTCTTTGCCTTAGACATTATAATTTTAATGTCAAATCAATTCTGTTTGTATGTATATATTTGTACCCTCATTATTTTCCTCATTATATGTATGTGTTACTTTCCTTAGGCGAAACTCTTTGGTGCTTCAGAGTCTGTTAATCACTGTATTCTATTAAAAATCTACTGCTATTCTTTTGATGTTTGAGTATTGGTCATAAAATATAAATAAAACTTTACAATACGGGATTAATTCATGCTTTACTAATCCACAGATAATACTGAATTAATTTGTACTAATGATTATCTAAGCTATTCATTAATGATTACCACATTAGGAACTAATTAAGAGTCTGTAAGGTCAATGTATTAGTTCATACATGAATTGTTATTAATTAGTGGTGCTTGCAAAGCAACACTATTGTTATCCTGCATACTTATTATTAGTGGTGCTTGCTGAAAGCAAGGCAACACTATTACTATTGTGTTTTTTGAGCCGGCCCAAAAGTTTGGCACGCTACTCCTCCCGCAGTTTTTGTCACACACCCATGAATGAGGTCTCAAAACGTGCGGAATATTCGGGAATGGTGTGCTATGACTTTTCTAAGCGATCGGGGGTACGATGTTCGCCCGAAGGGCGAACAAATTTTCCAAAAATCCCATAGACTTAACATTGCGACAAACTTTGACGACTCATAGCTCCGAGCGAGAATTTCACAGAAGCCTGCGATTTACCACATTTGAAGAGGCTGATAGGCTCTGTAAGAACATACCTCACAATGGGGTAAAAGTTGCACCCCTGGGGGGCAGGAGCTGCCCAAATTTTCCCCCATTGACTCCCATGTTATTTATTATTCTTCTTATTATTATTCTGGCCACTTTTTGGTTCGCTACTCCTCCCGCAGATTTTGTCACAGACCCATGGGTGAGGTGTCAAATCGACCGGCTCATTTAGGAGAGGTGTGCTATGACTTTTCTAAGAGATCGGGGGTACGATGTTCGCCCCAGGGGCGAAAAACAGCCAAAAAAAAAACCATAGACTTAACATGGCGAAAAAATTTGACGAGTCATAGCTCTGAGCGAGGATTTCGCAGAAACTTGCAATTTACCACATTTGAAGAGGCTGACAGGCTCTTTAAGAAAATACCTCACAATGGGGTAAAGGTTGCACCCCTGGGGGGCAGGAGCTCCCCAAATATTTTTCCCATTGAAATTTTCTAGTATAGCATTTTACTATTCCAGGAAAAAGTTTGGAGCACTCCTACGTCCACATTTTTTTGTCACAGACCCATGAATGAGGCATCAAATCGTGCGGCCTATTGAGGAGAAGTGTCAAATGGATTTTATAAGAGATCAGGGGTACGGTGCTCGCCCCAGGGGCGAACAAATTTCCAAAAATCCCATAGACTTAACATTGAGACAAACTTTGACGACTCATAGCTCCGAACAACGATTTCGGAAAAATGTGTGATTTTCCACATTTGAAGAGGCTTGCAGGCTCTGTAAGAATATACCTCACAATGGGGTAAAAGTTGCACCCCTGGGGGGCAGGAGCTGCCCAAAATTTTTCCCCATTGACTTCCTATGGTGAAGGACGTCCCATCAAATGCATGTGTTTTTCCTACTATGGTAAATTGCATAGGGATTTTGTATTGAACATAGCTCTGGATCACAGTGTCATAGAGACAAGGGGGCGGGCTCATTTTACTCAGACGACCAATCAGTCTCTCAGGATCATTGTGATGCTATCAAGCCACGCCCTAGCAACCATATAGAGCACCTTAGCAACAACTCCCATAGACTTCCATTGAAAGAGATCAAAGGGATATCTCCGGATAGAAGTGTCATAGAAACACAAGGGTGGTCTTGTTTGACTCGGGGTAGCAAACAGCCAATCATGAATCACCTCAACAATTTCTGGCCACACCCTAGCAACCATTATCGAGCACCTTAGCAACCAAATTTTAAAGAGGGATATCTTCCATTCTGAATGTCATACAGGCTTGGGAGTTGTATTATATCAATTATACTGACAAGCAGCCTTTGGAGATTCATGATTGGCAGCTGCCAAGCCACTCCCTAGCAACCAAAAAGAGTACCCTAGCAACCATTTTGCAAGGCCTACATCTCTGCATCAGAACATCGTATAGAGATGGGGGTTGGTTTATACATTCACATTGACTTTGGAGCTTCATGATTGGAAGCTGCCAAGCCACTCCCTAGCAACCAAACAGAGTACCCTAGCAACCGTTTTGCAAGACCTATATCTCTGCATCAAAACATCGTATAGAGATGGGGGTTGGTTTATCCATTCACATTGACTTTGGAGCTTCATGATTGGCAGCTGCCAAGCCACTCCCTAGCAACCAAACAGAGTACCCTAGCAACCATTTTGTAACAGCTATATCTCAGCATCAGAACATTGTATCGCGATGGGGGTTGGGTCTTTTGACTCATGCTAGCACATAGAACTTTCAAAATGTTAAACATGCTAGCTGTGAATAGCTACATGCTAATATTGATTAGCTAAGTGCTAAATCATGCCATGAACATTATAAAAACTCTATAGTAACCATATGTGAACAATACCAACCACCTAGTAACAACATAGCAACCACCCAGAACACCCTAGCAACCACCTAGCAACACCATAGCAACCAACCAGAACACCCTAGCAACCGCCTAGCAACACCCTAGCAACCGCCTAGCAACCATCCAGAACACCTTAGCAACACCCTAGCAACCACCTAGCAACACCCTAGAAACCACCACCAGAACACCCTAGCACCGCCTAGCACACCTAGCAACCACCTAGAACATCCTAGCAACCACCTAGCAACACCCTAGCAACAACCCAGGAAACCCTAGCAACCACCCAGAACACCCTAGCAACCACCTAGAAACACCCTAGCAACCACTCAGAACACCTAGCAACCGCTTAGCAACACCATAGCAACCACCAGAAACCCTAGCAACCACCTAGCAACACCCTAGCAACCACACAGAACACCCTAGCAACCACCTAGCAACCGCCCTAGCAACCAGCCATAACACCCTAGCAACCGGGTGGTGAGTTTTGCCACTGCAAGCACCACTTCACATTTTCCTCTGGAAATGTACATTCTAGTTAGTGGTGCTTGCTGAAAGCAAGGCAACACTATTACTATTGTGTTTTTTGAGCCGGCCCAAAAGTTTGGCACGCTACTCCTCCCGCAGTTTTTGTCACACACCATGAATGAGGTCTCAAAACGTGCGGAATATTCGGGAATGGTGTGCTATGACTTTTCTAAGCGATCGGGGTACGATGTTCGCCCGAAGGGCGAACAAATTTCCCAAAAATCCCATAGACTTAACATTGCGACAAACTTTGACGACTCATAGCTCCGAGCGAGGATTTCACACAGAAGCCTGCGATTTACCACATTTGAAGAGGCTGACAGGCTCTGTAAGGACATACCTCACAATGGGGTAAAAGTTGCACCTCTGGGGGCAGGAGCTGCCCAAATTTTCCCCATTGACCCCCATGTTATTTATTATTCTTCTTCTTATTATTATTCTGGCCACTTTTTGGTTCGCTACTCCTCCCGCAGCTTTTGTCACAGACCCATGGGTGAGGCGTCAAATCGACCGGCTCATTTAGGAGAGGTGTGCTATGACTTTTCTAAGCGATCGGAGGTACGATGGTCGCCCCAGAGCCGAAAAACGGCCCAAAAATCCCATAGACTTAACATTGCGAAAAATTTGACGAGTCATAGCTCTGAGCACGGATTTCGCAGAAACCAGCAATTTACCACATTTGAAGAGGCTGACAGGCTCTTTAAGAAAATACCTCACAATGGGGTAAAAGTTGCACCCCTGGGGGGCAGGAGCTGCCCAAAATTTTGCCAAAATTCCCATAGACTTAACATTGCGAAAAAATTTGACGAGTCATAGCTCTGAGCGAGGATTTCGCAGAAACCTGCAATTTACCACATTTGAAGAGGCTGACAGGCTCTGTAAGAAAATACCTCACAATGGGGTAAAAGTTGCACCCCTTGGGGGCAGGAGCTCCCCAAATTTTTCCCATTGAAAAATTTCTAGTATAGCATTTTACTATTCCAGGAAAAAGTTTGGAGCAATCCTACGTCCACAGTTTTTGTCACAGACCCATGAATGAGGCATCAAATCGTGCGGCCTATTGAAGAGAAGTGTCCTATCACTTTTATCAGAGATCGGGGGTACGGTGTTCGACCCAGGGGCGAACAATTTTCCAAAAAATCCCATAGACTTAACATTGAGACAAACTTTGACGACTCGTAGCTCCAAACAAGGATATCGGACAAACGTGAGATTTGCCACATTTGAAGAGGCTGGCAGGCTCTTTAAGAACATACCACACAAAGGGGTAAAAGTTGCACCCCTGGGGGGCAGGAGCTGCCCAAAGTTTCCCCATTGACTTACTATGGTGAAGGACGTCCCATCAAATGCATGTGTTTTTCCTACTATGGTAAATTGCATAGGGATTTTGTATTGAACATAGCTCTGGATCAGAGTGTCATAGAGACAAGGGGGCGGGCTCATTTTACTCAGATTACCAATCAGTCTCTCAGGATCATTGTGAAGCTATTAAGCCACGCCCTAGCAACCATTTAGAGCACCTTAGTAACAACTCCCATAGACTTCCATTGAAAGAGATCAAATGGATATCTCAGGATATAAGTGTCATAGAAACATGAGGGTGGGCTCGTTTGACTTGGGCCAGCAAACAGCCAATCATGAATCACCTCAACAATTTCTGGCCATGCCCTAGCAACCATTATCGAGCACCTTAGCAACCAAAATCCAAAGAGGGATATCTTCCATTCTGAATGTCATAGAGGCATGGGAGTTGGTTTATATCATTCATACTGACAAGCAGCCTTTGGTTTCATGATTGGCAGCTACCAAGCCACTCCCTAGCAACCAAACAGAGTACCCTAGCAACCATTTTGCAAGACTTTATCTCTGCATCAAAACATCGTATAGAGATGGGGGTTGGTTCATACATTCACATTGACTTTGGAGCTTCATGATTGGCAGCTGCCAAGCCACTCCCTAGCAACCAAACAGAGTACCCTAGCAACCGTTTTTCAAGACCTACATCTCTGCATCAAAACATCGTATAGAGATGGGGGTTGGCTCTTTTTACTCATGCTAGCAAACATGACTTGCTACATGCTACACATGCTAGCAGAGAATAGCTACATGCTAATATTGATTAGCTAAGTGCTAAATCATGCCAAAAATGCTACAAAGCTTCATAGTAACCATCTGTGACAACTACCAACCTCCTAGCAACAACCTAGCAACCACCCAGAACACGCTAGCAACACCCTAGCAACCACCCAGAATACCCTAGCAAACCACCTAACCAACACCATAGCAACCACCCAGAACACCCTAGCAACCACCCAGAATACCCCTAGCAACCGCCTAATCAACACATAGCAACCACCCATAACACCCTAGCAACCACCCAGAACACCCTAGCAACCACCTAGCACACCCCTAGCAACCACTCAGAACACCTAGCAACTGCTAGCAACACCCTAGCAACCACTCAGAACACCCTAGCAACCGCCTAGCAACACCCTAGCAACCACCCAAAACACCCTAGCAAACCACCTAGCAACACCTAGCAACCACCCAGAACACCCTAGCAACCACCTAGCAACACCCACCAGCAACACCTAGCACACCCTAGCAACCAGGTGGTGAGTTTTGCCACTGCAAGCACCACTTCACATTTTCCTCTGGAAATGTACATTCTAGTTAGTGTGCTTGCTGAAGCAAGGCAACACTATTACTATTGTGTTTTTTGAGTCGGCCAAAAAGTTTGGCGCGCTACTCCTCCCGCAGTTTTTGTCACAACCATGAATGAGGTCTCAAATCGTGCGGAATATTCGGGAATGGTGTGCTATGACTTTTCTAGCGATCGGGGGTACGATGTTCGCCCGAAGGGCGAACAAATTTCCCAAAAATCCCATAGACTTAACATTGCGACAAACTTTGACGACTCATAGCTCCGAGCGAGGATTTCACAGAAGCTGTGATTTTACCACATTTGAAGAGGCTGACAGGCTCTGTAAGAACATACCTCACAATGGGGTAAAAGTTGCACCCCTGGGGGGCAGGAGCTGCCCAAATTTTCCCCATTGACCCCATGTTATTAAAATTTCTAGTATAGCATTATACTATTCCAGGAAAAAGTTTGGCGCACTCCTACGTCCCAGTTTTTGTCACAGACCCATGAATGAGGCCATCATCGTGCGGCCTATTGAAGAGAAGTGTCCTATCACTTTTATCAGAGATCGGGGGGTACGGTGTTCGACCCAGGGGCGAACAAATTTCCAAAAATCCCATAGACTTAACATTGAGAACAACTTTGACGACTCATAGCTCCGAACAACGATTTCGGAAAAAGTGTGATTTGCCCACATTTGAAAGAGGCTGGCAGCTGTAAGAACATACCTCACAATGGGTAAAAGTTGCACCCCTGGGGGGCAGGAGCTACCAAAATTTTCCCCATTGACTTACTATGGTGAAGGATGTCCCATCAAATGCATGTGTTTTTCCTACTATGGTAAATTGCATAGGATTTTGTATTGAACATAGCTCTGGATCATAGTGTCATAGAGACAAGGGGGCGGGCTCATTTTACTCAGACGACCAATCAGTCTCTCAGGATCATTGTGAAGCTATCAAGCCACGCCCTAGCAACCATATAGAGCACCTTAGCAACAACTCCCATAGACTTCCATTGAAAGAGATCAAAGTGATATCTCCGGATAGAAGTGTCATAGAACACAAGGTGGTCTCGTTTGACTCGGGTAGCAAACAGCCAATCATGAATCACCTCAACAATTTCTGGCCACACCCTAGCAACCATTATCGAGCACCTTAGCAACCAAATTTTAAAGAGGGATATCTTCCATTCTGAATGTCATACAGGCTTGGGAGTTATATTATATCAATTATACTGACAAGCAGCCTTTGGAGATTCATGATTGGCAGCTGCCAAGCCACTCCTAGCAACCAAAAAGAGTACCCTAGCAACCATTTTGCAAGGCCTACATCTCTGCATCAGAACATCGTATAGAGATGGGGGTTGGTTTATACATTCACATTGACTTTGGAGCTCATTGATTGAAGCTGCCAAGCCACTCCCTAGCAACAAAACAGAGTACCCTAGCAACCATTTTGTAACAGCTATTATCTCAGCCTCAGAACATTGTATCACGATGGGGGTTGGGTCTTTTGACTCATGCTAGCACATAGAACTTTCAAATGCTAAACATGCTAGCTGTGAATAGCTACATGCTAATATTGATTAGCTAAGTGTTAAATCATGCCATGAACAATATAAAAACTCTATAATAACCATATGTGAACACTACCAACCACCTAGTAATACCATAGCCTACCCGAATACCCTAGCAACACCTAACAACACCATAGCAACCACCCAGAACACCCTAGCAACCGCATAGCAACACCTAGAACCATCTAGAAACTATCCAGAACACCTTAGCAACACCTAGCAACCACCTATGCAAAACCCTAGCAACCCACCTAGCAACACTTGAGCAACCACCCAGAACACCCTAGCAACCACCTAGCAACACAATAGCAACCACCGAGCACACCCTAGCAACCGCCTAGCAACCATCCAGAACACCTTAGCAACACCCTAGCAACCAC